>JAYESA010002116.1:0-29796 GCA_036927795.1 Iris macrosiphon
GTACAACATGGAGTGAGACATGATCTTTTAGAACATGAAAAGTAAGATCCCTCGATACTCAAAATCTATCAATATATGAAAAACAGATAACTCGTTTGGCGTAAGACTTTTCAAAAGTCAATTTAATGACCCCTAAATTTTCTTTGTACATCAAGCACCAACACAAAATTTATTTCCAAAATAAACTAACAGAAGGAGTGCTTTAGAAACTACTACAAAAAATTGATTTCAAACCAAAGCTTCAATTGTTTGGACTCCAACAGTCTAAATTTTGCTATTACAATGAACATAATACAAGTATGCAACTAGTATCTTGATAAGGAACTTTGATAATACAACAAGTTCTATAAGATAATGACAAGTTTATGAGGTTGATTGGTAATACCTTCTTGGTAAGTCAGAGTCCTTAGTTTCTTCGCCAAGTACTCGCTGAACATCTCTACTCCGAGCTCGAAGCTCCCTTACGAAGTGTGCATTGCTTCTAAGATGTCCCAACCCTTGGTAAACCTTTGCCCTTATCAACTGGTCCTTCATTTGCCGCACTCTCGCATCGAGTATGGCCAGGTTTCCACCATCCTTGCCAGCATTTCTCCTATGGGGTTTCACGGGTTCACCTTTAGCTGAAGTTTGCTCAGGCTGTTTTCTGTTGTTTACTTCCTAGAAAACTATGAAATATCAGCCATCGAAAACCCAAGTTACTTAAACTAGCAAGCATCCCCATATTTGTGAAGTTATGTCACAAAGGTCTTTCCGACCAAATGACGCATATAATGAAAATAAGTAAATTATGCTTATATCCTTATAAAACACCCAGGGGTGGCCATGGCCTAGGGCAGGCCGCGCGACCGCCCAGGACCCCAAGGGGCACCAACATGATTATATCTAACATAGAACTAGTATATACCATGGGTCACTCTTAACATAAAAGAGTTGTGGTGTAGTGGTTATCATGTTAAAGTTGCACACTTGAGGTCCTTAGTTCAATTCTCGGTAGCTAAATTTTTATTCATTTATTTTATTTATTTATTTTACATTTGTATGGGGGCCGATTTTGAAAGTTTGTCTTGGTCCCATGAGCTCAGGATCGGCCCTGAAAACTGACGCGGAACGGAGACTTAAGTTCAACTAATTCAATTTTTCAATTAGGGTTTATAGGAAATTTCGAAACAAAACTATTGATATACTTTCACAAAACTTATCACAAGAAGCAAATATTTAACGATGAACTTAACAGCGAGTTTTGAAATATACCGAAGATTCCGCAACCCAATGCTGACGATGTGTTGATAAAAAGGGCACAGATGAAGATTTCAGAACCCAATGTTGACGATGTGTCGATGAAGAGCGCACAGATGAAGATTATATATGATAGATGAAACAAGTTTTGAAAATTAAGTTTAAATTACTTAGGCATCGCACCAATGTATATAAACTCAATTTTCAATTTCTTTATTCATCTCTCTCTGTGTTTCTTCGACAAGTCTTTGGCCCTATTTATAGTCATGCATTCAACCACAAGATAACACAAAATAATCCTAAGGAAGATAAGCTCCATATTCAAACTATCCTCCCAACAAATAACAATAAATATAAAATAATCTTAACTCTTCAACTAAAATATCATCCAAACTAATCTCTCAATAACAAACAAATAACAATAAAGATAAAAGAATATAAACTAATCAAAAGGGATAAAACTCTCATTATTACTTTTAATCCTAACAAACTAATTTCGTTTTGGTCCTCCATCATTCTTCTCCACTTCGAAAGATTTACCTCCTAGTAAATTGTGTACACTGGAAGTCAGAGAACAAAAGTATTTTGTATTCAGGATGGCCATGGGATGGAGGCGGTACTGGAGGAAATGATAACTATAGAAATCCTGAAATCTAGGAAGAATACCACAATAGTATTGAGTCGTGGTAGAGGAATCAACAACACGTCTCCTGGATCAATAGTAAATGCTTCTCTTGAAAGAATAGAAGGACGTATGATTCTCCCGAATATGTCGATGCAACTAAGAGGTAACTCTTGATATAGTGCTTTGTCTGTCATAGCAAGCATCTTTTGTCCACTTGTCAAATCTTGCAACTTGTTGAAAAAGTTTGTGGCAAATATATAATAATTACTGTTCACAACTACGTGTTGAGGAGTTAAATGTAGTGACACAAACTCGACTTGCGACTTTGGGCAACCGTCACAGACTCAATAATTTTAACAAACTTACTAGGTGGACTATTTAGTAGTAATGGTGATGGCTCAAGGGGTATCAAAGGCTCGGATAAACACTCAATAGAATTTTTTATGTCATTATACTTTGTGTCAAGAGGTGTATTTGATTATGTGACGGTTATACCAATTTTCGAATATGATGGATCTTGTATGACTTTTTAGTGGAATTGTTTAGGGGCAAATATTGCTTCTATTTGATTGACTCTAGTATTCAAGTCTCTATCTTAGCATCAAATGCATTGAACTTGTAATTTAATTCAGATATTATTTCTTTTTTAGAGTCTAAAATTAAAGACAATTTATCAAACAAAACACTGTTTTCCATATTTGAAATAAAAATCTCCCACTACGTAAATGCATAAACGAATCTAAACCTAGGCTCTGATACCAAACTGACGTGGGACAGAGACTTAAGTTCAACTAATCCAATTTTTCAATTAGGATTTATAGAAGATTTCGAATTGTGAACAGAACTATTGATATACTTTCACAAAACTTATCACAAGATGCAAAGATTTAACAATGAACTTAAATGCGAGTTTCGAAATATACCGAAGATTCCGAAACCCAATGATGACGATGTGTTCATGAAAAGCGCACAGATGAAGCGCACAGATGAAGATTTCGGAACCCAATGTTGATGATGTGTTGATAAAGAGCGCACAGATGAATATTATATATGATTGATAAAACAAGTTTTGAAAATTAAGTTTAAATTACTTAGGCATCGTACCAACGTATGTAAACTCAATTTTCAATTTCTTTATTCATCTCTCTCCTCTCTCTGCGTTCCTTCAACAAATCTTTGATCCTATTTATAGCCATGAATTCAACCACATGATAACACAAAATAATCCTAAGGAAGATAAGTTTTCTATCCAAACTAACCTCCCAACAAATAACAATAAAGATAAAAGAATCTTAACTACTCAACTAAAACATCATCCAAACTAACCTCCCAATAACAAACAAATAATAATAAAGATAAAAGAATATAAACTAATCAAAAGGGATAAAACTCCCATTACATTTTTTTATCCTAACAAACTAATTTCGTTTTGGTCCTCCATCAAAAACACCCATACATAAACATACCATTTTCCGTAATCCAGTGAACCAAGCCTACAAACAAAGAATAAAATTTCTCACTATTTCAAATTTTCAATTATATACTAAAGCTAGCCCTTTAATAATCAAGAATCCAGTTCTTCCAGCGAAAGCGATTTAAGAACCAAAGCCTCCTAAACAAACCATACTAACTTCCCTATGCAAGAAAGAATCCAAAATTTGGCAATTGCTCAATTTTTCAATGATGTTTATATTAGCCAGCTTGTTGACAACATAGAACTAATTCAATCGTTGTCGGTTTATACATAATTACATAATAATACAGTAAAATTACCTTCTTCTCACTGGTCCCTTGAGAAGCCAAACGATAATTTTCGACGCCATTGCTCTCTCTCCCAATCACCTGCTCTATGACACGCTCCTCCAAATGAGCTCCTTCATTGGCAGCAGCCGACAGCACCCGGGACGTGTGCTCTCTGGAGGTCCCCAGTGGCATTTCTGTAAATAACAAAAACTCCCTCAAATTTAGGCAAATTATAAGGGCACTGCACATTTTACTCGGGGCTAGCCCATTGAAAAATTACAAAAAAGTACAAGTTTGCCATCCGAAAAGTTACTTGGGGCTAGCCCAAACTCGGAACTGTTATAGGACTGTCAAAATTTTGACAGTCCTACCACTTGGATGGACTGTCAAAATTTTGACAGTCCACCATCCTAAAAGTTACTTGGGGCTAGCCCAAAGTCGGGACTGTTATAATCAGGACTGTCAAAATTTTGACAGTTCTACCACTTGGATGGACTGTCAAAAATTTGACAGTCCTACAATTTGTATGGACTGTCAAAATTTTGACAGTCCTAACAATTTGTAGGACTGTCAAAATTTTGACAGTCCTAATTTTAACCCACTGAAAATTTTATATAAAACTAGGACTGTCAGGATTTTGACAGTTCCACAAACAATGAGGACTGTCAAAATTTTGACAGTCCTCATTTTAATTGTCAGGATTTTTTTTAGTTTATTTCTATTTAGTTAGTTTTGGATTTTGATTTTTTTTATTTAGTTTAACATCCAAAATAAAATATGTTATCATTGAACCCAAAAAAATAAAATATATATCTACCGTACGAATATTACGACTGCCGTCGATCAGACTTCGAACGGCCATAACTATTTATTTTCAAATCGTTTTTCGTCACACAATAGGTCGATTTGTATGTTTTCGACGAGAGTAACACAATTCGTGTAGAGAGAATTTTCATCCGAAGTAAGACGTACATATTACAGGCAAAAATATAAAATATAAAACTTTAAAGTATCATAACTTTTGACTGGGAGATCGAAACAAGCTCCAGTTTGAGCCAAAATGACCGTATGGAAAAGTACTTCGGGATAAACCATTTCACCGTTTGACGGACTTCCCAAATTTTTAGAATCGCCAAAAAACGATGTTTCGAACTCCAAATCTTACTTTTGGTAAATTTTTTTTTTTTTACAAAATATTTAATGTACCAATAATAAATTTACTATTTTAAATAACAGAATACTTTAATAAATTTTAAGGACAGAAATTTGGGATTTTGATATATATCGACAACTGAGTTAATTTATTTTAATTTTTTGTTAATTTTGAAATTTCGATTGGAAGGACCGTCAAAAAAATTTTGACAGTCCTAAAAATTTCGACATATATTTTTAGGACTGTCAAAATTGTGACAGTCCTAGTATAAAGTAGGACTGTCAAAATTGTGACAGTCCTAAACTTTATCCACTGTCTGTAAGCACAGTTATATGTAAGTTTAGGACTGTCACAATTTTGACAGTCCTAGTATTTACTAGGACTGTCACAATAGTGACAGTCATAAACTTTACCCACTGCAGAATTTAACATTCATGACTGTATAAATGTCTACAGTCCTATAAGTATACAGGACTGCAGAATTTTTCACAGTCCTAAATTTTTAGGACTGTTGAAATGCCTACAGTCCTATATAAATTTAGGACTGTAGAAAATTCTACAGTCCTTAATATACATAGGACTGTCGATTTTCCTACAGTCCTAAATCTATATAGGACTGTAGGAAAATCTACAGTCCCGCCCGATACTGCTCGACATTGTCGACGATTCTCGACATTTTATGACCTAAAATCGTGTTCGATTCTCGACATTGTCGACTTTGGGAGCCATCGACAAGGAGGACGAAGTCTCGGAGAGTTGGAGAGTTCCGCCGGCGGGAGGGGGGAGGGCTCCGGTGGGGTGGGGAGGGTTTGGGAGAAGGGTTTGGGAAAGTGGGCTAGCCCCAAGTAAAATAATGGGCTAGTGTGAGTAAACTTTGCTCAATCCTGGGCTAGCCCCAATCCTGGACTAGCCCCAAGTAATATGTGCAGTGCCCTTATCAAAAGCCCAAATTTATGGATGTCAACTTTCAATCACAAACGGAATCAAATTGCAAGTAAACCAACCAGTAAAGATCCAACCCATCACTCGATTGATCCGAGATCTGTTCAGAACTGCTTGAATCGTCCAAATAAACTATTCCAAAGGGTTCTTTCAACGCACCAGAACTCTCCTATGAATCAACTCCAATCAAATTAACCAAAAACAAAAAAAAAACTAAAACAACAAAAATAATAAAATATCAACAAAGAACAGTCTTTGACGCATACCCAATTGGAAACGTCCTGCGTGAAGCGGGTGTCGGCTGTCAAAATAAATTCTTTACAAGATCAGAAAGAAATGTACACAAAACTCCTAAAAAAAACTTTTTTTTTTGTAAAAGAATAGATTTTTTCTTTCTTCCTACAGGTGGTGTAGAGGACAATGGGAGCGAGCACTGTAACGCATAGGAGGAACAACACCGGTTTCCTCTTCACCATCTTCTTCTTTCTTTCTTGGTCCTATCAAAACCGGAAACCGCCCATCCCTCCTTGGAAAACCGCTCGCCGAAGCTCGGAAAACCGCTCGCCCAAGCTCGGAAAACCACTCGCCGGAGCTCGAAATCGCCTTTCGGAAAACCGCTATTTTTTTCTTGGAGAGGAGAAGAACTCTCTTTCACTGGCCTTGTCTCTCTCTATAAAGGCGTTCTTTTTCTTTTCTGTCTGTTCTTTTTCGTTTCTTTGATGTCGTTGGCGGAGGCCACGCTCGTGAACCACGAATGAGAGGATTGGGCGGGTTGAGGATCCGACCCGGAATGGACCCGGTTTGTGAATGGATATTTTTAGGACTGGGTGTTTCTGCGTGGTTGTGAGAATTTTTTTTACCGTATTTTGGCTTATGTTTAATTTGATACTCTCAAGTATTTATGTTTTTCAACTTGATATCATACATTTTTTTTTGGCAAATTATAAGGGCACTACAACTTTTACTTGGGGCTAGTCCAGGATTGGGACTAGCCCATTAATGAGCAAAGTTTACTCACACTAGCCCATTAATTTACTCATACTAGCCCACTTTGAAACCCTTCTTCCTAAACACTCCCAAACCCTCCCCACCCCACCGGAGCCCTCCTCCCTCCCGCCGTCCTCCTCCGCCTCCTCCCCAGTCCTCCACCGCAGCCTCCCGTCGCCGCGCCTCCCGTCGTCGTCGCCGTCAAAACCAAAAAAGAAAATGAAAAAAATAGAAGAACTGTCAAAATTTGACATATATGTTGATTTTTAGGACTGTCAAAATTTTGACAGTCCTACCAATTGGAAGTACTGTCAAAATTTTGAAAGTCCTAAAAATTCAATATATATTTTTAGGAGTGTCAAACTTTTGACAGTTCTACAAATTGGAAGGACTGTCAAAATTTTGACAGTCCTAAAAATGTATGTTGAATTTTTAGGACTGTCAAAATTTTGACAGTTCTAAATTTTTTTTTCTGTTAATTTATTTTTGTTAATTGTTGGGGGGGCCAATTTCAAAATATCCTTAAAATTTCTATCCTTAAAATTTGTTAAAGTATTCTGTTATTTAAAATAGTAAATTTATTATTGGTACATTAAATATTTTGTAAAAAAAAAAAAATTACCAAAAGTAAAATTTGGAGGTCGAAACATCGTTTTTTTGCGATTCTAAAAATTTGGAAAGTCCGTCAAACGGTGAAACGGTTTATCCCGAAGTACTTTTCCATACGGTCATTTTGGCACAAACTGGAGCTTGTTTCGATCTCCCAGTCAAAAGTTATGATACTTTAAAGTTTTATATTTTATATTTTTGCCTGTAATATGTACGTCTTACTTCGGATGAAAATTCTCTCTACACGAATTGTGTTACTCTCGTCGAAAACATACAAATAGACCTATTATGTGACGAAAAACGATTTGAAAACAAAAAGTTATGGCCGTTTGAAGTCTGATTGACGGTAGACGTAATATTCGTACGGTAGATTTTTTTTTTTTGGGGTTCAATGATAACATATTTTATTTTGGATGTTAAACTAAATAAAAAAAATCAAAATCCAAAACTAACTAAATAGAAATAAACTTAGAAAAAAATCCTGACAATTAAAATGAGGACTGTCAAAATTTTGACAGTCCTCATTGTTTGTGGGACTGTCAAAATCCTGACAGTCCTAGTTTTATATAAATTTTTCAGTGGGTTAAAATTAAGACTGTCAAAATTTTGACAGTCCACATAGCTTGTGGGACTGTCAAAATTATGACAGTCCTAACAATTTGTAGGACTGTCAAAATTTTGACAGTCCTTCCAAGTGGTAGGACTGTCAAAATTTTGACAGTCCTGATTATAACAATTTGGGCTAGCCCCAAGTAACTTTTAGGATGACAAACTTGTAATTTTTTTTAAATTTCCAATGGGCTAGCCCCGAGTCAAATGTGCAGTGCCCCCCTTATAATGGCAAACTTGTAATTTTGGGAAATGAGACTGTAAAAATTTTGACAGTCCTTCCAAGTGGTAGGACTGTCAAAATTTTGACAGTCCTTCCAAGTGGTAGGACTGTCAAAATTTTGACAGTCCTGATTATAACAGTGGGCTAGCCCCGAGTAACTTTCATGATGGCAAACTTGTAATTTTTTCTAAATTTTCAATGGACTAGCCCCGAGTAAAATGTGTAGTGCCCTTATAATTTGCCTTTTTTTTACTCAACAATTTAATACCATCAACTATTAAATATTTTTAACTTTATACCTAAAAAAATTATATTTTTGTCTTCCTTCATCTCTCTCTCTCCACCCCCTCTCTTCGGCAGTGACGATAGCGGCGGAGGACGGACCGGGGTGGTAAGATGCAGCAGCAGACGGCGGGAGAAGAGGGGCGCGGAGGGACAGGCGGAGGGGGAGGGGGGCGCGGGAGGGGGACAACCGAGAGGCGGCAGGAGGAGGGGTGGGGCGTGGGAGAGGGCATTAGGTAGGGGTGGGAGGGCGGGGGACAGCCGGGGGGAGGGATATTTTTGGGGAAAAATTTTCAGGGTATAAGTTGTTAATTAAAAAAGTTCAGGGTTTTGAAAAACAGGGATAGTTGAAGGTATCAAGTTGAAAAATATTGATAGTTGAGGGTATCAAGATGCAAATGAGCATTTTTCTTTTTCTCTTGGTTTTAATGTGTTGAGTGGAATTTAATGTGAGTAGTAGAATAAAAATGTGAAAAAAAAATTCCTAGAATATTTTTTTTCTCCTATTTGAAATCAAAATCCTATAAAAAAAATAATTTCTCCTACTCAGGAGTTGTTGATTAAAAAAGTTTAGGATTTTGAAAATGAAAATTATGTTTGGCACAGGCGCCTGCACAACGCGGTGCATGCGTGCGACTGGGGAGACTGATGCCACCGCCAACACCCCCCTTCCTGCTCCGTCACCGCCTTCCTCCCCCCTCCGGCATCGTCGCGTAATTGTTTCAAGAAGCTAAGAGGAAAATAAGTACATCTTCAATCTTAGTTAAATTCATATGTCACATCTATATTGTAAGTTCTTATTTGAATTTGGGCTAAATTGCAACTTGATACTCTCAACTATTCGAGTTTTTTAACTTGATACCTTAAACTTTAATAGGAGCTAACTTAATACCATCAACTATTAATTTTTTATATATTAATATCTTCTGTCAGTCAGGATTAAATTTACCGTTAAAAAATTAATTAAAAAAATTAAACTACCCCTTCCTTCTCCAACCCCTACCCCTGTTGTTGTCGCCGCTACTGCTTGTCGTAGTTGTTGCTGCTGTTGCGGCCCCCTCCTTTGGCTGCCGGCGTCGGAGAGAGAGGGAAGGCTACCGAAGAGAGGGAGGAGAGAATGGAGGATATTTTTGTCATTTTTTTTCTTCAATTGACACTGTTAGGATAATAATGGGGGAGGGTATTAAGTTGATGTGTATCAAAATTCAAGATATCAAGTTGAAAAACTCAAATAGTTGAGGGTATCAAGTTATAATTTAGCCTTGAATTTTTCTAGTAGAACTCAAATAGATAAGAAATTTTTTGACTTGCCCCCCACTTTATTTACCATATTTAAAGGTGCACCACACTGTTTACCATAATATACAAGTCTCCCACTTTTAATAGAATTCGTCCATGACTAACTAAACCCCCCACGCGGACAATTTAAGACATAAATATCCCTCCCTGTAAACTCCCTCACCAAAAATAGATATTTTGTGTATATTTTATATTATTATAGATATTGAATTTCTTTAGAGTATTCTGTTATTTAATTAGCAAATGAATTTCTTGATATATTTACTTATATAAATATTTATTTAGAATCATTTTTAGGTTATTTTAGATTTTTAAAATTAATTAGGATTTATTTGGATATATATAGTCTTAATATTAGATAGATGCTAATTTAGTGTTAATAGATATTAATAAGATTTTATAAATTATTTGTATTATCTTTAATTATATTTAAGATTATAAATTATTGAGATAAATTCAAACTCTATTTTAAATTAATTCAAATCCTGAACCAACTAGGAAATCAACTTCATGTATATCATATCCTTATTTAAATTCATCATAATCCTATCCAAATTAACCAATTCTATTAATTAAGTAGTCTCCACCATTATAAAAAGCTCATCCTTCATATTTTTCTTCCCCAAAATTCCTCTCTTTTTCGTCCAAAAATAGTCAAAATTCGTCATAAATTCAGCCTCATTTTCTACTAGTTATGACGAATTAAAAAGACGATATCTCCTAGCTCCGGACTCCAAACGCGCTCCAGTTTTTTTTGTTAGAACGATAATGAGGTTAGCTTTCTGATTATATAAATTTTTTTCTAAATTATGAGTATTAAATTCTGGAAAATTCGTAGAGCACAGTATGTCCGAAAATAGACGTGTTTCGATATTTTCGCGATTTCGGGAGAACAGGAATCAGAATCATGAACCGTTTAAAGTTTCGGAAAGCTAATATCGAGATCATCGACATATATTTTTCCTAGAATTTATTTCAAAGTATTTACATACTGTTAATTCTGTAGAACTTCTAGGTTAGAATTTAACCATCGGTGCACAATACAAAATTTGTATGTGCCATAATTCCCAAACGAATTTGAATTCGGACGAGCCGTAAATTTCAGTATGTTTTTTATGCTAAAATCTACAGGAAATCATGCATGAAAGTTGAGTTTGTGTCGGTTGACTTTTTGGTCAACAGATCGCCTCGATTTGCGTGCCATGAGTCTCGAGTTGATAAAATTCAGTTTCTTTGGACAAAATTTAGGAATTAACATAAAAATCAGAATAATAAGATTAAAATAGGATTTTAGAGTAATTATTCCAGAATTAAATAAATTAAATAAATTAAAATAAATTATCTTTTGACGTGATAAATTTGTAATACATAGGCTATTTGGACTGTGACTTGGACTCTGATTCATACCAGCAGCAGGACCCCAGGCAAGATACCTTGCCAAATTATTACAGTACTTTTGCATGCTACTTATATTTCTTTATATTTATTGTATTTCTGTTTATTCTTGCATGTGTAGTTTTCTTTCAGTCATTACTATGTATTAGATATGTTGACACACACATGGCACTTAGTATCATAGAGGACAATCATTAGGCGTATGGGCTTTTAACCACTCTGGTAAACCGTAGTATATAGCTCGCACTACGGGCGTGTGTCGCGCTGGTCGCTACCCCCGCGGTATGTCGATTTCTGGAGTCTCGCTGGTCGCTACCCCCGCGGTATGTCGATTTCTGATGTCCATTGACGTCTGTGTGAGTTGTGAGGTAGATCGAGTAGCCTACCCTTGCCCATATGTCAAAAAATTGTCCTCATTTGCATTCATATAGATTGTCTTGTACAGCGTACTTATTTATTTTCAAACCATATGCATGTTTACTGTATTCAAATTGGCTCGTATTTTCTGTATCTTGTTACGTCCCTCTGAGGACCTGGTCCGCAGGTGTATCTTTTCTTGAGTATTTGCAGGAGCGCAGATTTGGATGGTTACATGTGATCCGAGGATGTCTTCTCTTCGAGCTGTGATGGATAGCTGGTATTCTTATATTGTGTTGTGGTGTTGTACTCATTGTATTTGCTCTTATATTCGAGTTGGTAGTGGATTTGTTTTCATCCAACTATCATCCTTAGATACTTCTTATTGAGATCTAGTTTCATAGATACTGGTTATTTATTTCTATATGATTTTGGTGGATGAGATTTAGATTTTACCCTGTGACTTGTATTACATTTTATACCACTTGTGGATTTTATATTCATATTACAGCGTACGTATGGATTTGGTTTCCATATATTGGAGTTGTCATATCCATGCGACTGGCATGCTTACGTGTCCCAGTCCTACGTATTTTTGGGACTGGGACGTGACATGTTTTTGTGGTGGCCCATGCAGGTCGAGAGCATATTATCTCGGTTACATTACTGTACCGAACAAGCCTGCACCTAGGACTAGAGTATAGGATCTCATCCACAATTGACTATAATTCATCTTCCTCCTCTCTATTCTATTCAAATAATTGCATCCTGCTTGATTCTTGTACTTCCCTAATAGTTCTTTGAGAATAGCCTTCTGCTAGAATATAGGAACCCCTATTATTAGGATGATAATTATGGTAGCACACCTATTAAGAATACAACGAGAATATAGACACACCACTAAGTTTAGAATATCTAGTGAACCCTAGAATTCCTTATCTATAGATTGGTTTACTATTACCCCTTGATGTATTATGAGGACGTGAGGGTAGTATAGACGCTACTAGAGTTAGAAGTTTTACCATAATGTTTGACACCTAGTATCACATAGTCTTTTGACCTATTAATTGAAGTGTAACCGAATGATATTTATCGCATACTAGCAAAAGACGACAGTGTTTATTCAGACCATAGAATTTAGAGGTTCTTGCCCTATTTGGTCGACTAGCGACTTAGATAAGGAGGTTGTATGATAACTGTAGAGATTGTAGAGTCTTTTATTATTATTGCTTATGTTGTTTTTGCTTTTGCGAACTTGAATTATTTTGTAACTTCTCACATCATAATCTAGCGTTATATTTTCTGTGCTACCTTGAATTATGCTGCTATTATAGCCTAGTTTTTGCAAGCTTAATCTTATATCGAGCTTGTTCATGACATATTGTTATTGGGGCCTGATCAACCACACTAATACAAATTGTCTAATCAGAATCAGTGTATTATGGTCTAGCTAGCCATAATGCGCTTAATTCGCCCTTCGTAATAGTATTTTACGTGGATTGAGATGTATAGTTGACCAGCAGATAAATATACTTACCCTCTAGATACGACAAAGCATATCATATCAAGTACATAACTGTACCGATGTGAGCATGCGAATAAGAAATTACCAAATTAAGATTTCAATCCACAACTGTCTTGACAATTCCCATTTGAATTATTTAAACACTTTGATTCCCATACTTCCATTCTATTACCCCTCCTTGAACTCTTTTCCATTGCTTCCGTCTTCCCTTGTTTCGGAAAGATGAAATCTCGTGCTTGGAAATAAGTGATACACGGATAGTACAAGATATACCCCAAAGGCCAATCACATTATTTGGTGACTATCTTTCATAATTGATTAAGGGCATATCACATATGATATAATTGGTGTTAAAGTTTTGAGGATTGAATGACATGAGAAAATAAATTGAGGAATATTTTTCCTAAATGTAAGAGCCTTATGTGATAGATGGGTAAATTCTAAGTTGGGTAGAAATTGCATTATTAAACTTGAGAAGAATTCTTTTAGATTGTGATCAAGTAGGATTAGATTGAGAGATTAAGTCCTTTTAAATGTGGAGAATTTTAAAAGAAGGATTAAGATAATGAGGATTTAACGAATTTTAAAATCTTGATATTGCGGACCAAATATTTATACTTTGAGCACATGATTTAAATTTTGAATATTGAAGGATGAATCATCGATTTAAATTTTGAGGATAAATATAGAATTTTAGACTTGAACAATTGGTGAATTAGATTTAAATTTTACAATTTGATGATTTGAATTAAAAGTTCAATTTTGATTGTTGGGTCACCTATTTGAAATAGTGAGGATGTAAATTGAGTTTAAATATTTGAAGAGTACAAAAATCTTAGGTTGAGAATAGGAATAAGATTTGATTAGAATTGTTTATTGTTCAAAGTCTAGAGGAGATATGATAGTTGGAAATTGTGATATAAATTTTGATATGGGATGTCATATAGACTTGAGTTAGATTTGGATGTTGATTATTTAAAAATCGAGAAGAGATTACGACATGTTGAATTTTGATTTAAACAGTGGTTATCTTAATTTTGAAGTGATCGCGATAGATTTGAATAGATTTTTTATTTAAATTTTTGGAAGAGGTTGCGTTTGACGTACCTTATGTACGAATGTGAAGGATTTAACAAATTATGTCTTATTTTAATTTCGAGGACGAAATTGTTTTAAGTTGGGTAGATTGTAAACTCCCTCACCCAAAATAGATATTTTGTGTATATTTTATATTATTATAGATATTGAATTTCTTTAGAGTATTCTGTTATTTAATTAGCAAATGAATTTCTTGATATATTTACTTATATAAATATTTATTTAGAATCATTTTTAGGTTATTTTAGATTTTTAAAATTAATTAGGATTTATTTGGATATATATAGTCTTAATATTAGATAGATGCTAATTTAGTGTTAATAGATATTAATAAGATTTTATAAATTATTTGTATTATCTTTAATTATATTTAAGATTATAAATTATTGAGATAAATTCAAACTCTATTTTAAATTAATTCAAATCCTGAACCAACTAGGAAATCAACTTCATGTATATCATATCCTTATTTAAATTCATCATAATCCTATCCAAATTAACCAATTCTATTAATTAAGTAGTCTCCACCATTATAAAAAGCTCATCCTTCATATTTTTCTTTCCCAAAATTCCTCTCTTTTTCGTCCAAAAATAGTCAAAATTCGTCATAAATTCAGCCTCATTTTCTACTAGTTATGACGAATTAAAAAGACGATATCTCCTAGCTCCGGACTCCAAACGTGCTCCAGTTTTTTTTGTTAGAACGATAATGAGGTTAGCTTTCTGATTATATAAATTTATTTTCTAAATTATGGGTATTAAATTCTGGAAAATTCGTAGAGCACAGTATGTCCGAAAATAGACGTGTTTCGATGTTTTCGCGATTTCGGGAGAACAGGAATCAGAATCATGAACCGTTTAAAGTTTCGGAAAGCTAATATCGAGATCATCGACATATATTTTTCCTAGAATTTATTTCGAAGTATTTACATACTGTTAATTCTGTAGAACTTCTAGGTTAGAATTTAACCATCGGTGCACAATACAAAATTTGTATGTGCCATAATTCCCAAACGAATTTGAATTCGGACGAGCCGTAAATTTCAGTATGTTTTTTATGCTAAAATCTACAGGAAATCATGCATGAAAGTTGAGTTTGTGTCGGTTGACTTTTTGGTCAACAGATCGCCTCGATTTGCGTGCCATGAGTCTCGAGTTGATAAAATTCAGTTTCTTTGGACAAAATTTAGGAATTAACATAAAAATCAGAATAATAAGATTAAAATAGAATTTTAGAGTAATTATTCCAGAATTAAATAAATTAAATAAATTAAAATAAATTATCTTTTGACGTGATAAATTTGTAATACATAGGCTATTTGGACTGTGACTTGGACTCTGATTCATACCAGCAGCAGGACCCCAGGCAAGATACCTTGCCAAATTATTACAGTACTTTTGCATGCTACTTATATTTCTTTATATTTATTGTATTTCTGTTTATTCTTGCATGTGTAGTTTTCTTTCAGTCATTACTATGTATTAGATATGTTGACACACACATGGCACTTAGTATCATAGAGGACAATCATTAGGCGTATGGGCTTTTAACCACTCTGGTAAACCGTAGTATATAGCTCGCACTACGGGCGTGTGTCGCGCTGGTCGCTACCCCCGCGGTATGTCGATTTCTGGAGTCTCGCTGGTCGCTACCCCCGCGGTATGTCGATTTCTGATGTCCATTGACGTCTGTGTGAGTTGTGAGGTAGATCGAGTAGCCTACCCTTGCCCATATGTCAAAAAGTTGTCCTCATTTGCATTCATATAGATTGTCTTGTACAGCGTACTTATTTATTTTCAAACCATATGCATGTTTACTGTATTCAAATTGGCTCGTATTTTCTGTATCTTGTTACGTCCCTCTGAGGACCTGGTCCGCAGGTGTATCTTTTCTTGAGTATTTGCAGGAGCGCAGATTTGGATGGTTACATGTGATCCGAGGATGTCTTCTCTTCGAGCTGTGATGGATAGCTGGTATTCTTATATTGTGTTGTGGTGTTGTACTCATTGTATTTGCTCTTATATTCGAGTTGGTAGTGGATTTGTTTTCATCCAACTATCATCCTTAGATACTTCTTATTGAGATCTAGTTTCATAGATACTGGTTATTTATTTCTATATGATTTTGGTGGATGAGATTTAGATTTTACCCTGTGACTTGTATTACATTTTATACCACTTGTGGATTTTATATTCATATTACAGCGTACGTATGGATTTGGTTTCCATATATTGGAGTTGTCATATCCATGCGACTGGCATGCTTACGTGTCCCAGTCCTACGTATTTTTGGGACTGGGACGTGACATGTTTTTGTGGTGGCCCATGCAGGTCGAGAGCATATTATCTCGGTTACATTACTGTACCGAACAAGCCTGCACCTAGGACTAGAGTATAGGATCTCATCCACAATTGACTATAATTCATCTTCCTCCTCTCTATTCTATTCAAATAATTGCATCCTGCTTGATTCTTGTACTTCCCTAATAGTTCTTTGAGAATAGCCTTCTGCTAGAATATAGGAACCCCTATTATTAGGATGATAATTATGGTAGCACACCTATTAAGAATACAACGAGAATATAGACACACCACTAAGTTTAGAATATCTAGTGAACCCTAGAATTCCTTATCTATAGATTGGTTTACTATTACCCCTTGATGTATTATGAGGACGTGAGGGTAGTATAGACGCTACTAGAGTTAGAAGTTTTACCATAATGTTTGACACCTAGTATCACATAGTCTTTTGACCTATTAATTGAAGTGTAACCGAATGATATTTATCGCATACTAGCAAAAGACGACAGTGTTTATTCAGACCATAGAATTTAGAGGTTCTTGCCCTATTTGGTCGACTAGCGACTTAGATAAGGAGGTTGTATGATAACTGTAGAGATTGTAGAGTCTTTTATTATTATTGCTTATGTTGTTTTTGCTTTTGCGAACTTGAATTATTTTGTAACTTCTCACATCATAATCTAGCGTTATATTTTCTGTGCTACCTTGAATTATGCTGCTATTATAGCCTAGTTTTTGCAAGCTTAATCTTATATCGAGCTTGTTCATGACATATTGTTATTGGGGCCTGATCAACCACACTAATACAAATTGTCTAATCAGAATCAGTGTATTATGGTCTAGCTAGCCATAATGCGCTTAATTCGCCCTTCGCAATAGTATTTTACGTGGATTGAGATGTATAGTTGACCAGCAGACAAATATACTTACCCTCTAGATACGACAAAGCATATCATATCAAGTACATAACTGTACCGATGTGAGCATGCGAATAAGAAATTACCAAATTAAGATTTCAATCCACAACTGTCTTGACAATTCCCATTTGAATTATTTAAACACTTTGATTCCCATACTTCCATTCTATTACCCCTCCTTGAACTCTTTTCCATTGCTTCCGTCTTCCCTTGTTTCGGAAAGATGAAATCTCGTGCTTGGAAATAAGTGATACACGGATAGTACAAGATATACCCCAAAGGCCAATCACATTATTTGGTGACTATCTTTCATAATTGATTAAGGGCATATCACATATGATATAATTGGTGTTAAAGTTTTGAGGATTGAATGACATGAGAAAATAAATTGAGGAATATTTTTCCTAAATGTAAGAGCCTTATGTGATAGATGGGTAAATTCTAAGTTGGGTAGAAATTGTATTATTAAACTTGAGAAGAATTCTTTTAGATTGTGATCAAGTAGGATTAGATTGAGAGATTAAGTCCTTTTAAATGTGGAGAATTTTAAAAGAAGGATTAAGATAATGAGGATTTAACGAATTTTAAAATCTTGATATTGCGGACCAAATATTTATACTTTGAGCACATGATTTAAATTTTGAATATTGAAGGATGAATCATCGATTTAAATTTTGAGGATAAATATAGAATTTTAGACTTGAACAATTGGTGAATTAGATTTAAATTTTACAATTTGATGATTTGAATTAAAAGTTCAATTTTGATTGTTGGGTCACCTATTTGAAATAGTGAGGATGTAAATTGAGTTTAAATATTTGAAGAGTACAAAAATCTTAGGTTGAGAATAGGAATAAGATTTGATTAGAATTGTTTATTGTTCAAAGTCTAGAGGAGATATGATAGTTGGAAATTGTGATATAAATTTTGATATGGGATGTCATATAGACTTGAGTTAGATTTGGATGTTGATTATTTAAAAATCGAGAAGAGATTACGACATGTTGAATTTTGATTTAAACAGTGGTTATCTTAATTTTGAAGTGATCGCGATAGATTTGAATAGATTTTTTATTTAAATTTTTGGAAGAGGTTGCGTTTGACGTACCTTATGTACGAATGTGAAGGATTTAACAAATTATGTCTTATTTTAATTTCGAGGACGAAATTGTTTTAAGTTGGGTAGATTGTAAACTCCCTCACCCAAAATAGATATTTTGTGTATATTTTATATTATTATAGATATTGAATTTCTTTAGAGTATTCTGTTATTTAATTAGCAAATGAATTTCTTGATATATTTACTTATATAAATATTTATTTAGAATCATTTTTAGGTTATTTTAGATTTTTAAAATTAATTAGGATTTATTTGGATATATATAGTCTTAATATTAGATAGATGCTAATTTAGTGTTAATAGATATTAATAAGATTTTATAAATTATTTGTATTATCTTTAATTATATTTAAGATTATAAATTATTGAGATAAATTCAAACTCTATTTTAAATTAATTCAAATCCTGAACCAACTAGGAAATCAACTTCATGTATATCATATCCTTATTTAAATTTATCATAATCCTATCCAAATTAACCATTCCTATTAATTAAGTAGTCTCCACCATTATAAAAAGCTCATCCTTCATATTTTTCTTTCCCAAAATTCCTCTCTTTTTCGTCCAAAAATAGTCAAAATTCGTCATAAATTCAGCCTCATTTTCTACTAGTTATGACGAATTAAAAAGACGATATCTCCTAGCTCTGGACTCCAAACGCGCTCCAGTTTTTTTTGTTAGAACGATAATGAGGTTAGCTTTCTGATTATATAAATTTATTTTCTAAATTATGGGTATTAAATTCTGGAAAATTCATAGAGCACAGTATGTCCGAAAATAGACGTGTTTTGATATTTTTGCGATTTCGGGAGAACCAGGAATCAGAATCACGAACCGTTTAAAGTTTCGGAAAGCTAATATCAAGATCATCGACATATATTTTCCCAAAATTTATTTTGAAGTATTTACATACTGTTAATTCTGTAGAACTTCTAGGTTAGAATTTAACCATCGGTGCACAATACAAAATTTGTATGTGCCATAATTCCCAAACGAATTTGAATTCGGACGAGCCGTAAATTCCAGTATGTTTTTTATGCTGAAATCTACAGGAAATCATGCATGAAAGTTGAGTTTGTGTCAGTTGACTTTTTGGTCAACAGATCGCCTCGATTTGCGTGCCATGAGTCTCGAGTTGATAAAATTCAGTTTCTTTGGACAAAATTTAGAAATTAACATAAAAATCAGAATAATAAGATTAAAATAGGATTTTAGAGTAATTATTCCAGAATTAAATAAATTAAATAAATTAAAATAAATTATCTTTTGACGTGATAAATTTGTAATACATAGGCTATTTGGACTGTGACTTGGACTCTGATTCATACCAGCAGCAGGACCCCAGGCAAGATACCTTGCCAAATTGTTACAGTACTTTTGTATGCTACTTATATTTCTTTATATTTATTGTATTTTTGTTTATTCTTGTATGTGTAGTTTTCTTTCAGTCATTACTATGTATTAGATATGTTGACACACACATGGCACTTAGTATCATAGAGGACAATAATTAGGCGTATGGGCTTTTAACTACTCTGGTAAACCGTAGTATATAGCTCGCACTACGGGCGTGTGTCGCGCTGGTCGCTACCCCCCGCGGTATATCGATTTCTGGAGTCTCGCTGGTCGCTACCCCCGCGGTATATCGATTTCTGATGTCCATTGACGTGTGTGTGAGTTGTGAGGTAGATCGAGTAGCCTACCCTTGCCCATATGTCGAAAAGTTGTCCTTATTTGTATTCATATAGATTGTCTTGTATAGCGTACTTATTTATTTTCAAACCATATGCATGTTTACTGTATTCAAATTGGCTCGTATTTTCTGTATCTTGTTACGTCCCTCTGAGGACCTGGTCCGCTGCCAGGTGTATCTTTTCTTGAGTATTTGCAGGAGCGCAGATTTGGATGGTTACATGTGATCCGAGGATGTCTTCTCTTCGAGCTGTGATGGATAGCTGGTATTCTTATATTGTGTTGTGGTATTGTACTCATATTGTATTTGCTCTTATATTCGAGTTGGTAGTGGATTTGTTTTCATCCAACTA
The DNA here is from genome assembly GCA_036927795.1 of Iris macrosiphon. Lineage (NCBI taxonomy): Eukaryota > Viridiplantae > Streptophyta > Magnoliopsida > Asparagales > Iridaceae > Iris > Iris macrosiphon. Next base: position 20,467 of record JAYESA010002116.1, read on the forward strand.
TCATCCTTAGATACTTCTTATTGAGATCTAGTTTCATAGATACTGGTTATTTATTTCTATATGATTTTGGTGGATGAGATTTAGATTTTACCCTGTGACTTGTATTACATTTTATACCACTTGTGGATTTTATATTCATATTACAGCGTACGTATGGATTTGGTTTCCATATATTGGAGTTGTCATATCCATGCGGCTGGCATGCTTACGTGTCCTAGTCCTACGTATTTTTGGGACTGGGACGTGACACTCCCCTATTGTTTTCTATCCCGAGACCCACCCCCCCGGCCACTACCCCCTTGTAACGACCCGTTCGGCTCAAGCGGACTGCCGATTCAAACGGCAAAAGTGTTATGACCCGACCCGCTTTGCTCAGCGAGAATACTCGTTTAAGGCAAAATGATTTCCAGAATTGGCCCTTCAAGAGTTTCGGCTTAGGCTTTCAGAGGCTCGCTCGACCGAGGCGAATCATCGCTAAGGTGGGTGGCTACGATGAACTTGCCTTTGCTTAGCCAGCACACTTAAAATATGGACGATACATGCTAGTCGCTAGGTGAATCATCCCATGCATGCTAATAAAGAATACAACGCACCTAGCTAAGGGAATAATCCCAACGTGTATTGCTTGTGCTAGAATATGAAAATGAACTTTGCTCATATATTGACCCTCGCATACTACCTTTGCCTTGTGCAAGTAGACCTTGCTATGCCTCGAGTAGAACGATATACGTATATTCTTCGTAGTGCATTGTTCACTTGCTACACTGCACGTCCTTAGATTAAGCCGCTTGGTATGTCTTTTTACGATTTTACTCCTCGCTTTACCCTAGACCCGTGCCAACGTGAATGCTTAAGTTTCAACATAAATGCATGCTTGTCTGCTCATATGCTAACTTGTATTTGTTGCCTCATTCCAATGCTTGCCACATAAAACTTATGCCACAATCAAGTAGATATTATCTTGCCTTGCATTCATCCAAACCACCGGAAGACTATCTAATAGTCGTTCCGTGCAAGTATGAACATTAAAAGTATTCGGGACCGTTAGGTCACCAAGGTATTTTCCGAACTAGGGGATTGCATCAATGGAAAGTTAAGCATGATAACATCACAATGCCTCAGAGAAATAATGATACTAGTCTTGTACTCAATCTAACGGTTCAGGGAGACTATACAAAGACAGATCATGCTATGTGATTGTCTCATGCTCGTATTGCCTTAGATTACATCAAGTCAAGTTGAATACTGAACGAGAATCGAGTTAAGTAAAGCAATGAATCACAGCTCGTGGAGCAATGCTCGTTCAAAAAAAAGAATCAAGGATTATCGTTATGAATCTGTAATGACCCAAGACTTGAATGTCGCGGTCAACTTGTGCACAAGGTATGGAATGGTTCCACGGACGGTCGTCGGGGCACTGGGACTGATCCGATCCAGACAAAAAGTATGGAATGGTCAGTATGTTGGTGGAAGAAATGGCATATGGCGGGGCTCGCTACCCGCGTTGCATATAATTTTTGCACCGTGACTATAACTCGTCCTTTATGGCTATGCCAACGATCCAGTTCATATAGATAAGTCATCCTCGCTTAGCGGTAATCCACGTGCGAGTCATTGCATCGCATCAAGAATATCTGAAATACTTGTATTTATGTAACACTTCAACATCTTCTACAACACACCTGATAATTCGTGTAACTCGTGCACCCGAAACATAGTCTCACTCACAACAACTTGTGTTTGCATGTGCTATTGCCCCTGGATTCATTATATATATACTCGTGCTTGAATTAACTTAGTTTTCCTTGGACAGGGAAGGGCGGATGTAAGTCTCGCCGTGTTCCTTTATATCGCACGACGCATTACCACACGAGTTAGGCTTTTTATCATTGCCATAAAACTGATCCTAAGGCAAGAATAGAAAGATAACTTAATAGATGGTGCACGGAACCTATATAACGTGTTTGGATTTGTCGAGCAGGTGAGTAGCCTCCCCACCAGTGTATTCATGTACTAATAACCACCAGATTACTTACAAGGTGCGGGAGAACCTCGTTCGGTGCGGATGCTCCCTTCGTGTGTGCTAAGGCGTGGAGTTCACTCTAGAGCCTTGGAGCGTTGCATCCGAAACTGAAGCACATATATAAGACATAATATTAAAATATTGCCTATGTATCATTCCACAAATGTAGCCACTTGACACGCCTTTTACTGTTTTAGAGAGAGACTTGAGCGATTTGTAATCTCGGCTATGCGCCGCCTGTAACACTTATTCAATATCAATAAAGAGTTTGCTTTACTTCTATACTTGTGTTATTCAATGCTTTCGCTATTGACGACTATGTGAACTTGTTACCAATCGCATGTACGTTTATTATTCTGCTGTACTGGACAATCTATGCGACTCTGTGGCTTAGATCTCTTACCGCCAGCATGGACCACGACCTTGCACGGGCACGGCTTACGCTCGTGCGGCATCACGTCCAGATAGGTCAAGTGATCGTCCCGCGGGTGCTCTGGCACGGCAATTCGCACCTAGCGGGGACGGTCGATTGCCTGCAGGAGATCAGGACGTGACACCCCCCCAGCCGTGTGTCTCCCCACTGCTCACGCCCTCACTCCCGTCGCTGCTAGCCGATGTTGCTTCCCCGTCGTTATTACTGTTGCCATCCCGCTACCGAGTCATCTTCACAACTCATAACTCCTTCTTCCAAGTACATATCTAATTTAGATTTTACTTGTTCAAATACTACTTCAATATTCCTTATATAATTTCTAAATTCATCCTTCCCCCTAGATTTTCCTATCCCAATAGATCTAGTACTACTAGAACTTTCTTTAATATTATCACCTTGAGCTTTATTTTCTCTATAAGCCTCAAGATACTCGTTGTAGAGCATGCGCAAAGTCTCTCGAACCGAACTAATATGCTCAATGGAATCATCTTTCGAATAAACTAAAGGAAAGCACCATTCAATAAATTATATTTTGTATCTAGGATCTAACACAACTGCTATAGATATCAATAAATTATAATTACCCCAACACTTATCAAATTTGTCTTTCATCTTCTTGACTATTGATTTCATAAAATCTTCTTCACCCATCGATTTTTATTCAACAACCTTTTGATAACATAAAGCTCGGAAAGAAATAAATTTGATGTTGGATATTCACTACCTGAAGTAAAATTCAATCATTAAACTAATTATAAAAATCTAACATACCTACATAAAGAAATAAGTTGTAAGTTAGATAGTCAATACCTGAAATGATATGGGTGACCTAATTAAATTCTTCAAGAAATGAGCAAACTTGAGCAACCTTTTTCCAATCTTCCACACTAGGCAAGTAGACATAAGTTGGATCTCTTTGTTGATATCGAGGGAAGACATCCTTGAACTCCAAAGCAGCCGATAGCATAAAATATGTGGCATTCCACCTTGTACAACAATCCAGAATAAGATGCTTGGAAGACAACTTTAATTGCTTTGCGATTTTGCCAAACATGATAAGACGAGACTCTGAATTTGCAACATGCTTGACACTTTCACGTACATTCTTAATTATATTAGTAATCTCAGATAGCCCATCTTGAACGAGGAGATTTAAGATGTGAGCACAACATCTTACATGAAAAAGCTTGCCACTTAGGGGCAATTGATTCTTGTAAGAAATGTTCTCTTTCAACAATCGAACATCAACAGCATTATAGGCAGCATTGTCAACGGTCACCGTCCACACCTTATCTTCAATTTCCCATTCAATTAAACACTTGTGCAAAATATCACAAATATCAAGTCCAGTATGAGGTGGTGGTACATCACAAAAGTTTAGAGTTTGCTTTTGTAAGTTCCAATTAGAGTCCACAAAATGGCAAGTAATAACCATATATGAAATCTTTTGGTTGCTTGACTTCCATAAGTCTGTAGTCACGTTTACTCTATTAGCACTCTTAAGCAATGTGAAAACCTTTTTTTCTCCAACTCATAACTTGTAAAATAATCCTTTCTTATAGTTGTACGACTAACCTTCTGATAATAAGGTGTCGTAGTTTTCATCAATAAATTAAATAAATCATATTCCACAAAAAGAAATGGCAGCTCATGAACCATAATCATATGGGACATTACCTCTCTTATCTTAGCTTGATCATATTTAAAATTTTGCACTGCACTTACAGATTCTAGCTTCGCTATGGTCGAAGTGATAGTTAGCTTTTGTTGCCCTTTCAAGTTGATTTGTCTCTTTATTACGCCCTAGTCCCAAAGTACGTAGGACTAGGACACGTAAGCATGCCAGCCGCATGGATATGGCAACTCCAATATATGGAAACCAAAATCCATACGTACGCTGTAATATGAATATCAAATCCACAAGTGGTATAAATCTATCACAGGCATAATCTAAATCTCATCCACAGAAAATCAAATATAAATAAATAACCAATTTTTATGAAACTAGATCTCAATATAAAGTACCTAAACATGATAGTTGGATGAAAATAAATCCACTACCAACTCGAATATAAAATAAACACAATATAAGTACATTCATTAATAAGCAATAAGGCTCGAAGAGAAGACCTCCTCGCAAATATAAGCAACCAGTCCGGATCTGCGCTCTTGCGAATACTCATGAATATCTACACCTAGAAAGGGACAAGGTCCTCAGAGGGACATAACAAGATACATAGAAGTATGCCAATAAAGTACTAAAATAAATATCCAATGGGTCGCCTAACCATCTATGTGAATGCAGTTTGAGAACAACTTTCTAACAAGTGGGCTATTTGGCTAAAAATGGGATTGACGTGACTCTCTCGAAGAATCAGGGGCCTACAAAGCATGTCATCTTTTGAACGGCAGATGCCGCCTGATAATATATAATATATAAGGGTCATCACCGCCAGTATCTCCAACGGAGTTTCCGGGTTACAGAAGGAAAAAGTACAAAGGAGCCCAAATGCGGTACTTGTTGTTTTCCCCACCCCATGCTCTAAGTATGTCACATCCATGACACGATTTGGTTTATATCCTACCTTTAGTACCATAGCCCAATCCTGCAACCAAACAAGGACAAGGATTAGACCACCGTACTACAATAGGCTATGTCCATGGACCACTAATAACTGTTAAGTCCTCTAGCATGCAAAGTTTCTATTAGCAGTTATCCCTAACGCACGGCTCATACGTACAGGAGGCCAAATCTGTCATGCAGTCCGTGATCTATATGAGGCTCACAACTCGTGTAACAACTGTGTCACGGCCAATGAAATCTAATGATGCTTTATGATAATGGGGTGGTCTCATAAACAAGGTCAATGCATATACATAATAAAAATAATCACGACGACACCGTCGCGGCACCCAAGTTTTCTTGGACGTGCAGTTTATATAGCAGTTAAAATATATGAACTAAAGATAGAAAATAAAGATGTATGTAACATATGGAATATGAATGAAAGTACAATGGCAAGGTATACTTGTCTGGCAAGAGAGCTGCAAAATATAACATCCAGATGTCAAACACACATGATCAGAAGCTATGGTCTCAGAACAAATATCTCCGGATGCTGAAATAAATATCACCAACGTTCCCAGAATAAGCAAAATAGATAGAAAATACTATCTTTTCGTCCAATTTGGACACAGGGGCAAAACGATAATTTTGGGTCAAAGCGGGCTCCGCATGTGGATCACTTTGCACCAAAAAGTGTGCCAAGGATAACAGTCTCTAAATAGAAAACAATATAGGTCAAACAAACTCTAAATATTAGTACGAACCCAACGGTATATCCAAATATGGATTTCGGTGAGCCGAACATAATTTTGCCCAAAAAGTCAACCGTGGGGCCCGCCAATTTGTGACTTGGTCAACTGTCTAAGAATTGTGTAAAAATTGGGTTACAGGACCAGCGCGTTACCACGAGTCCAGTGGCACAAATTTTGTCACATTCTGACGAGCGTGCACTAAATGCGCAAAAGTTACGACACGGGAAATTTCTACGGATACGGGCTGATTCTGATGCGCACACGCGTCCAAATCAGTTTTCGTGAAAGTCCACACATCTGGATATACCGTGCGTACCTTTTGGTACACTTGGTATACGATGGGACGGTCCCATTTGGCGGGGCGTGCTCCGTATCGTAATTTCTAGAATTTGGAAAAAAGTAGGTTTTCGGGATTTTCCAACTAATTTATTTCTACATACAGCAATTAATAAATTATTGCATTTAACATAAAATAAACTAGGTCAAGTGGTCTTCGCATACCAAAAAGAAAAATTAAATTTGGATCTCTGTGGTGGGAGATACGAGTCCGTGAACATAGGTAGTTATCGCAGTTTTCTGCGATACCCAAAAGTTGTTATTTTTTGCCAACTTGGTCGCTATTTTCACCTAGGTTTATACGTTGTTCGAGGTCAACTATTATACAGATATTGAAGGGGGTTAAGTCGTGAATATATCGGTAAAGATGGGGTCGAGTTTGGTCGAACGAGGGCACAGAAAATGCGTTGTGAACACAGGTACTATGCAGTTCCAAACTGTCGCGGTTGTGCGCGGGGTCGCGGTCGCGGAGATGGCCGGCGGTGGCAGCTTCGGACGGCGGTCTGGCTGGCGGCTGCGGTCACGTAATTCAGGGAGAGGGAGGATTAGGGTTAGGGTTTGGTCGATGAGAAGTTATATATATATAAGAGAGAGATCGTGAGAGAGGGGGCCACGGTGGAAGGAATACGCGGGTCGTGGGAACGAATGGGCTGCTGCTGCTTGCTGTTAGTTTTATACGCGGGTGGGTTTAGGGGTTAGATATGGGTTTGGGTTTTATTAATAATCCATTAAGGATTTTATTTTATTTCATTTCTTTTTCTAATTTCTTTCTTTTTCTTTCTTTATTTCTATTTTCTTTTCTTATTTCTAATTCCTTTTTAATAGCCCTTATATATATATATATATATATATATATATATATATATATATATATATATATATATATATTCTAGAAATTATATTTAGTGCATACAATAATCTATCAATTGTCCACAGGATCTCCTATATGGATTAAATTAGAAAAAATTTATAATTGCTCCATAAAATTCCAAATGCATCAAACACCTAGCATAAAAATCTAATAAATTCTATTTCTTCTATTTAGCTACTAGATACTATAAATTTATTAAATAAATAATTAAATACTTAATACGGTTTTTAGGATTATGGATTTTATATTCTACCCAACTTATAAAAATTTTGTCCTCGAAATTAAAACTAAGCCACGGTAGAAAATCAAGGATGGTATAAAATAGAGATTTGCAGCTTATTCTATACCTTCCTCCATCCTAACCTCCATGATTTTTCCATTGCCATGGGGATGTTTGGAGGGATATAATTTGCATTATTTAAAATACAAGGCTAGGTTTAAATAAGTGGGCGATATTGCGCGTTGCACATTCTAAAATCATAGGAAAAAAATTATGTGAAGGAAAAAATAGGTTTTTTCATATGTCATGTCCAATGGTGTGGACACCTCAATGCACCTTTGCATAAAAATGCCCAACAATTGGAAAAATTGCACAAAGTTGGAAATCGGATTAATTTAATCAAAATTAATGCGCAAGGTATTCTTGAATTAATTAGAAGTACATGGGGATAACATTAGGTGGAACACAAGTGTCATGGACATAGAGGGCTCAGGATAAAATATTATCCTAAGCTAGGTTGCACGAAACGGGTCAAGATTGTGTCTCCAATTTCGATTGGAACGCATAAGGATACGAAGTTAGAATTATTTAGGATTAAATAATAACATCCATGACGAATATTGTGCGACTAAAATATAGCACAAGAGAGCATAATTATAAGTCACACAAAGGTCAGAATAGAAGACGAACATGTCTAGGATAAGGGTGTAAAATTTGTAGGTAGGCAATGGCTAGTGTAGTGCTCCAATTATCGAAGCAACTGTAAGGTGCACTAAGTGATATAACTATTGTAAAATTAAATAAAATACAGTGTCCTATTTCTAATTGGATTCAAACTAGCCCTAGTTTCTCTTTCTAAGCCAAGTAGGTCTAATTTTGGGTGAGGGGGTTTACAATCTACCCAATCTTAAAATAATTTCGTCCTCAAAATTAAAATACCGCATAATTTGTTAATCCTTCATGTACATAAGGCAAGTCAATCGCAATCTCTTTGCGATAATTAAAATTCTAATCATATCCATCGCAATCACTTCAAGGTTAAGATAATCACTGTTCCAATCAAAATTTAACCTATTGTAATCTCTTCTCACTTTTTTAAATTATCAATATCCAAATTTAAATTAAATCTATATAACATCTTCAAAAATTAAATACGCATATACATTTTACATCACGATCTTTAACTATCATAATATCCTCTAGAAAATAATTCTAGTCCAATATTATTCCTATTTTCACTTATGAATTTTTGTATTCTTTAAATTTTTAAATTCAATTCACATCCTCAATATTTCAAATACGTAATCCAACAATCAAAATTTTAACTCTTAATTCAAATCATCAAATTGTAAAAAAAAAAAATTAAATTCAATCCACCAATGTTCAAGTCTGAAATTCTATATTTATCCTCAAAATTCAAATTAATAATTTTACCTTCAATATTCAAAATTTAAATCATGTACTTAAAGTATAAATATTTGGTACGACATATCAAGATTTTCAAATTCATTAAATACTCACCATCTAACTCCTTCTTCTAAAATTTCCCACATTTAAAATGACTTAATCTCTCAATCTAATCCTACTTGATCACAATCTAAAAGAATTTAACCTCAAATTAATAATGTGACTTCTACCCAACTTAGAATTTATCCATCTATTATATAGGGCTATACACTTAAGAAAATATTCCTTAATTTATTTTCTCATGTCATTCAATCCTCAAAACTTTAGCACCAATTATATCATATATGATATGCCCTTAATCAATTATAAAAGATAGTCACCAAATAATGCGATTGGCCTATGGGTATATCTAGTACTATCTGTATATCAAACTTATACCAAGCACGAGATTTCGTCTTTTCGAAATAAGGGAAGATGGAAAACAATAATAAAGAGTTCAAGGGAGAGGTAATAGAATATAAGTATGGAGGTCAAGACGATTAGAGAATTCAAAAGGGAATTGTCAAGGCAGTTGTGATTAAAATCCTATTTGGTAATTTTTATTCACATGCTCGTATCAGTACAGTTATGTAACTGATACGATCCACTCAGATATATCTAGAGGGCAAGTACATGCGTCTACTAGTCACTATATATCTCAATCCACATAAAGTATTATTGCG
>JAYESA010002117.1:27500-29764 GCA_036927795.1 Iris macrosiphon
CCTCCGTGCGGACGGGCCTGTCGCGCGCGACGAAACCCTCCGCGAACACCACCTTCCCCCTATAATAGATTTGCAGTTTTATTGTGGGGCTGACTAGGGGGGACCAAAGTGCCCGAGGAGCTTGTCATTTTTTGCGCCGCGCCGCAACGCGAAACCGTGCGCGCGATACAGCGTGTCAGGCCCACGCCGTGGGCAGAATCTGCCGCGGGGCGCAGAAACTGCCGCGGGGCACAGAATCTGCCGCGGGACGCTCACGTTGCTCGCCCCCGGTCGGCCGATACGGCCTGTCAGGCCCACGCCCGTGCACAAAAACTGCTTGCGTGCGCAGGAAGTGCTGCAACCGCACGGTTTCTCTGCCCCGTGCGGCCTGTACACCCTGTCAGCCCCGCCCCCGTGCACACAAACTGGTTGGGTGCGCAGAATGTGCTGCAACTGCAGCGTGGCTCTGCCCCGTGCGGCCGATACACCCCGACAGCCCCACGCCCGTGCACAGAAACTGCTTGCGTGCGCAGAAACTGGTGCGTTTGCTAAGTTTGTCTGCCCCCGTGCGCAGAAACTGCTCCGTTTGCTACGTTTGTCTGCCCCCGTGCACAGAAACTGCTTGCGTGCGCAGAAACTGGTGCGTTTGCTAAGTTTGTCTGCCCCCGTGCGGCCGATACACCCCGACAGCCCCACGCCCGTGCACAGAAACTGCCTGCGTGCGCAGAAACTGGTGCGTTTGCTACGTTTGTCTGCCCCCGTGCGCAGAAACTGCTCCGTTTGCTAAGTTTGTCTGCCCCCGTGCACAGTTTGTCTGCCCCCGTGCACAGAAACTGCTTGCGTGCGCAGAAACTGCTCCGTTTGCACAGTTTGTCTGCCCCCGTGCACAGTTTGTCTGCCCCCGTGCACAGAAACTGCTTGCGTACGCAGAAACTGGTGCGTTTGCTAAGTTTGCCTGCCCCCGTGCGCAGAAACTGCTCGCTGCCTTGCCCCCGGGCGGCCGCTACACCCTGTCAGCCCCACGACCGTGCACAGAAACTGCTTGCGTGCGCAGGAAGTGCTGCAACCGCACGGTTTGTCTGCCCCGTGCGGCCTATACACCCTGTCAGCCCCGCCCCCGTGCACATAAACTTGTTGGGTGCGCAGAATGTGCTGCAACTGCAGCGTTGCTCTGCCCCGTGCGGCCGATACACCCCGACAGCCCCACGCCCGTGCACAGAAACTGCTTGCGTGCGCAGAAACTGGTGCGTTTGCTACCGTTCGCACAGTTTGTCTGCCCCCGTGCACAGAAACTGCTTGCGTGCGCAGAAACTGCTCCGTTTGCACAGTTTGTCTGCCCCCGTGCACAGTTTGTCTGCCCCCGTGCACAGAAACTGCTTGCGTGCGCAGAAACTGCTCCGTTTGCACAGTTTGTCTGCCCCCGTGCGTTTGCTAAGTTGGTCTGCCCCCGTGCGCAGAAACTGCTCGGTGCCTTGCCCCCGGGCGGCCGGTACACCCTGTCAGCCCCACGCCCGTGCACAGAAACTGCGTGCGTGCGCAGAAACTGGTGCGTTTGCTAAGTTTGCCTGCCCCCGTGCACGGAATATGTTCGCGTGCGGCCAAATATGCTGCAACTCGTGGGTTCTCCGGCCCCGCGCGTCCGATACACCCACGGTTGGCCAATCCCGTGCGGGCGGGACGACCCGGTCGCCGTGCGCATACACCGCCTTGCGTCGCGGGAGCTGCCGCCAAAAAGACTCATGTAGTCCGTAAAGTAAGCCCCTTTGTGAAACAAGTATTGTCCGGTACCCCTATCAGTGAGCGGGCATCCGTTTGGTGATCGTTTGTTTCGGTCGCGCCCCGGGGAGGTGGTGGCGGGGTATCGTGTGATAGCCACGGGGACAAGTAGTACCGGAGGATGCGGGCGTGTGAGAGCCCCGGGTACGGTTCTAGGTGGGGTCTGCCGGCCTACCCCGGGACTTGGATGCAAGCTCCATGCGTCCGCCCTCGGGACGTGGCGCCGCAGCTAAGTAGTCGGTCTGGCGTGAGGGAGCGCCCGGTAGGTAAGTGCGGGTAGTGCGTCGCCCCGACGTGGCGCCCAAGTCGAGGGTCCTTGGGATGCGGGGTCCGGTCGCAGGTCCAACCCTGGGGGGTACGTTTTGTTGGGAGATTGGGGGGGGGGGGGGGACGAATCTGTGCGACAAAGGGCTGGATCTCAGTGGATCGTGGCAGCAAGGCCACTCTGCCACTTACAATGCCCCGTCGCGTATTTAAGTCGTCTGCAAAGGATTCAGCCCGCCGACCGT
>JAYESA010002118.1:0-29738 GCA_036927795.1 Iris macrosiphon
GCAGCTGTCCCGACCTGCTTTGCCTCGATCAAGAAGCAAAGGATATCCAGACTTGTCCCTACAGGAATCCGGCTTGGACTTTCAGAGGCTCGCTCAGACGTATCGCTCTACCGAGGCGAATCATCGCTAAGGTGGGTGGCTACGATGAACTTGTCTTTGCTTAGCCAGCACACATAAAAATCTGGAATGTTATATGCTAGTCGCTAGGTGAATCATCCCCTGCATGCTAATGAATCCAACGCACCTAGCTAAGGGAATAATCCCAACTCATATTGCTTGCTAGAATATGGAAATGAAATACTGCTTATATTCAGACCCTCGCATGCTAATTCCCTTAACGGTTTCAACTCTCGGCTTACCTTCGGGTCCGAGCAACGTGCCTGCTTATGTTCCTTAGAAACGCATGCTTGTCTGCTTGAATGTTACCGTGTTTTCATCCAAACCTCGGGAGACTACAAAGTAGTCGTTCCGTGCCTGAATAACCCTGCAAGTATCCGGGACCGTTAGGTTGCCAAGGCAGTTCCCGATTCAGGAGACTGCATCATGTCAAGTAAAGAATCATACTCCTGTGGCAAGACTCATTCAGGTATTTGGATCTCCCTGCAAGTCTCCCTCCTGTGCGGGCTTACAGCAGCCCAGGAGACTGTGCATATCCAATAGCTAAAAGAATCATACTCCAGTGGCAAGACTCATTCAGGTATTCGGATCTCCCTGCAAGTCTCCCTCCTGTGCGGGCTTACAGCAGCCCAGGAGACTGTGCATATCCAATAGCTAAATGAATCATGCATTACTGCTTTTCGTGTGCTCGTGTGTAAATTAACAATCGTGTTCGATCATGGACAACTTGTGCACAAGGATATAAGTTCTGCGGACGGTGCTGGGGCACTGGCACCGATCCGATCCGGGCAGACTTCGTGTTTATAGTCAATCGTGTGCGGACTGGGTAACTTGCAACGTATCGTGTTTTATGAGCTCCTCGTGTTTTCTCGTTGCATGTTATTCACGTCCTTGACTAGTCCATTATGGCATCAGCCAGTGATCATCGTGTGTATATGCTTGCAATGCCTCGTGTGATTATCGTGTGTATTTAACCTGTTGCGTGCTTGCCTGTGAAACAAAAGATAACAAGTCATCCTCGCTTAGCGGCTATCCGCGTGCGAGGCACTGTATCGCATCAAGAGCAACTAAACACCTGAACCAACTTGAAATAAATACTCTTGTTGCATATTCTATGCCTCCTGAATGTTTATGCTTGCCCGTGCTTGAATTAATCATGTTTGCCTTGGACAGGGAAGAAGAAATGGTAAGTTGGTAAGTCTCACCGTGTTTCCTCAAACATCGCACGGCGCACTGCCCGACACGTTAAGCTATTTAATGTTTGCATGAAACTGATCCTAAGGCAATTAGAAAGACAACTTAATAGTTGTGCACGAAACCTGTATTACGTGTTTGGATTTGTCGAGCGGGCGAGTAGCTTTCCCACCAGTGCATTCAATGTACTGATAATCCACCAGTTTGATATGCAGGGTACGGGAGAACCTCGTGCGGTGCGGACGCCTCCTTCGTGCGTGCTAAGGCCAGGAGTTCCCTCTGAAGCCTTGCAATGGTGCGTCCGGGACTGAAGCGCTTATACAAGACATAAGTTGTGAACATCGCCCAACCATCGCCTGTACAATCATCCACTATTGTAGCCACTTGGCACGTTTTTACTGTTTCAGAGAGAGAGGCTTGAGCGACTTGTAATCTCGGCTATACGCCGCCTGTAACACAAGTTTATATCAATAAAAGAGCTTGCTTTACTTCAACTTGTGTTTCTATGCTTCCGCTATATTTGCCGACTCAGTGAACCTGTTACCGATCGCCTATGCGTTCATGACTCCGCTGCACTCGGACAATCTGTGCGACTCTGTGGCTTAGAACTCTTGCCTCCAGCCAATGACCATGGCCTTGTACGGGCGTGGATCACGCTCGTGCGGCATCACGCCCGGATGGGTTAAGCGATCGTTCCGCGGGAACGCTGGCGAGGGTGATTCCCGTCTAGCGGGAACGGCCGATTGCCTGCGGGAGATCGGGGCGTGACTGGCGTAGAAGCCAATGTCTGCACCATGGCGTAGAAGCCAAGCAGGCATAGAAGCCGAATAGACGTAGAAGCCGAGCGGTCATAGAGGCCGAGTGGGCGTAGAAGCCGAGTGGTCATAGAGGCCGAGTGGGCGTAGAAGTCGAGTGAGCACAGGAGCTGAATGGGTGTAGAAGTCGCTGCGTACCGTGCCAAAGTGCTGATGTGGACGTCTTAGCCGGAATTACGGCTTTTGAAGATATAATCAAATCTCTTGCATTAAATGCAGAGATTTGCCACCATCATGTGCATTAAATACAGAGGCATGTTTTTGAAGGTCTGCAGCCCTTCTGTGCATCAGTCGCAGAGACGTGCCTCGAAAAACTGTTACCGCTCTGTGCATTAGACGTAGAGACGTGCCTCGAGCCCCGTACGGAGTGCAGCTTTTGATGTGGCAGGCGGTTTGTCTACTGCAGAGCGTAAACAGCTCATGTCTGCCTGTGTAAAATAAGGCAGCGTATCCCTTCGTGCACGTAAAAGCACTTTACGCAAAGGAGATGGCGGTAAATGACAGCCTGGGTCGCAGTGTTGTGCCATCATTATAGCCGTCGTCTGGGTAGTCGAGCAGTATCCCTTTGTCAGAAGTCAGGATCTGACAGGTTTATTACAGGATCTGACAGGTTCATTGCAGGATCTGACAGGTTTACTTCGGAGAATATGAAGCGTCTCTCGTACACTTCAATGCTGCGTTGAAAGAGGATGGGTTTTACGCCCAGGAGTCGATGAAGCACCCTGTTTACGCTGAAGCGGCTTGGACGTACTGTCTTACGCGGATGGTCCTTTGAGCTTATTTTTCATGCTGTGTTTAGCGAAAAAAGCTCTGTTGCACGCTTGATGGCTCTGAAGGCCTCTGTTTACGCTGCTCTGCATCAATATGCTGCGTATAGCCATCCGACATATTTTTCATGCTTCTACAAAACCCCCTTCAAAGCTTTCAAATTTCTCGGAATTTGGAACGCTTTGAATGAAGCATGAACCGCTCCTCGTAACTCGAAACGTTTCTGAATGGAGCGTTAAAACGGTCGATGCTGACTTTATGGCAGATTTATTGGGGACCGGTGTGACCTCTTTCACCTATAAAAAGGCTGAGGGTTTAACCTGTTCTCCCCACATTTCCATCACCACGCAGAGATGATCGCCGGAGTTCGTCGGGTCGACCTGAGGAAGAAGGAGATCATGTTCTTCCAGCGTGTAAGGAGCCGAAAAAGACGGCGTCTTCGAGCAAGTGTTCACTGCAACGATGGATCATGGAAGGATATCTTAGCCTCCCTTGCTCGGGATAATCAGCAACTTTGTATGGTGGTTCTTCGGGAGAGACGAAGAATCGTATTTCACCACGCTGCTTGCAAGTGGCACCTTCTCCCGTTACCTCCGTGGCGCGGGATGTAAGAAAGCAGATTTACTCTGCTTTTCTTCTGTTGGCGGTATGGGTCCATGCCCAGTTCTGTATCCGCCCGCCACTGATCATCTTCTTGTTCATCGACTGTGGATGTCGATGAACCGTCTTGGAAGAAGAGGAAAACCTTCACCAATGTGAGAACCTGTCAGAACAGCTTCTCGGTGCGATCTTCTGCCGACGATGAGGAACCCCTTTGACGACAGGATTTCCCTCATATGTAGTCGTGAAAATGAAGAAAGAAAACCCTTGTAGACTGAATTTCCCTCATATGTAATCATGACTTTAATCTTAATAAAATCGTCTTTCTTCTTCATATGATCATCTTGCCATACTTTGCTGTGAAGTCTGAATATGTGTAGCTTCGACACGTCTGATTCTTTATGCCGACTCTGATAGAAAGAGTATTTAGGCCCTGTCCTGTCTTTTACTTATAACTAGTGATGCGCAGAAAGCCGCTTTAGCATTCGAGTGTTCGAACTGTTCTGTTGTCAGGAATGAGGAACCGCGTAGAATTCTGAACTGTTGTTTTCACTTCTGTGTAAACAGAATTCTTGTTTCAGACTTCATCTTCAAGAATGACTTCTCGAAAATCCCTTGGAACAGGGTCGAGGAATGGCTGTCAAACTGAGTTGCCATCTTGATAGATGAAATATTCGGACTAGAGTCTGGATGAACCTCCAATTGACCCGAGAAGAGTAATTTCTCAATGTTTGAACTCTGTATGTTTTGGGTACTTGGGATATTTTGAGGTCGAAAAGGAGTATCTTCTGTGTGAACTGTTCGGATATGCGGAAAGTCAGAGATCCGTAGTGTAGATGAGCTGAAAATCCTGAGTTCGTAGCCTATTGTGCGTAAAAAGCCACCGAGCGTGAAATCGTAGATTTGTAGCTTCTGAGCGTGAAGTCGTAGGTTTGTAGCCTCTCGAGCATAAAAGCTACCGAGCACAAAGGCATCCGGGCGTAAAACCAAAGACTGATAGCTTGCGAGCGTAAAACCGTAGATCTGTAGCTGTCGAGCGTAGGAAGCTTCTTAGCGTAGAACTGTAGATTTGTAGCTTGTGAAAAAGAAATCTTCCGAGCGTAAGGTTGTGGATATGTTGTCTCCGAGCGTAAACTAAATGCCACCGAGCGTGAGATCATCGATTTGGTATCTGCTGAGCGTAAAGTCGTAGGTTTGTAGCCTCTCGAGCATAAAAGCTACCGAGCACAAAGGCATCCGGGCGTAAAACCATAGACTTATAGCTTGCGAGCGTAAAACTGTAGATCTGTTGCTGTCGAGCGTAGAAAGCTCCTTAGCGTAGGAACCGCTGACCTGCTTTTTGCACCAAAAACTCTTCGAATTTGCTGACTGTCCGCCTTTCGAGAGTAGTGGGCTTACGTAGTACCCAATCATAACCAAATATTAATTGTGAGATTTGGTTAGGGTTTCGAGGAGTCCGTCCGAGGTTTCGAGGAGTCGACCCGAACTCTATATATATCCCAAGCTTTTGAGAGAAAAACTTTTCATCCGTCTTCTGCGAAAGAGAGCCTTCGACTGTTTGAGTTTTTTCCCTCGTTCTTTCTCTGAGCACTCCGAGTTTTCAGAAATTGCACCGAAACAAATCCCCTCCACTAAGGGAAAGAGTATAGGTTCTTCTTCTCGTTCTTCCGCCCCAGCGAGAGAGTCTTCGGTCGGGCAAGGTGAACTTTCTTCTGAGCGAAGTATCCCGCCGACGAGCAGCGCACCCGGCCTTAGAGGTAGAGCCTTTGGGATGACAAAGAACGACGAAAAATCCTTCACACACGTTGAACGTGACCGCGCTAGGTCGTCTTCTGTGCTGATAGCCTCTTTGAGGAAGATGACGCACAGAGACGTTTTTATTTTTTACGCCCATATTTCTAATGCGCCTGCGTAAAAACTCTATATTTTCGCAGTTTTGAGCATAAAAGCTCTGACTGCTGAAAACTTGGTGTATACTATAAAATTTTAGCTTTACGCTTGTGGATGGGACCTCCGACGTAATAACTAGAATTTTGGCAGTCTGGCGTAAAGCACGGACTGTATACCGTCAATTACGCTTCTGGATGTAAAAAAATGACCAAATTTGTACAGTCTTGGCGTAAAGCACAGACTGTCGTTTCTTGGTTTTTTATGTTTGCAAGATTTGTAATGACGTATTTTTCTTGCACTTTTGCAGTTAACTTGCATGAGTCTCCACTGGCCGAGGTGATGGGTTCCGCTGTTGGGATGCTGCACTCAAACTATCAGGAGGATCTGTCCCACGTGATATTTTCTATCTCCGGACCCCAGTATCCTGAAGGAATAGAGATCTTGATATCGGCTCAGGGCGAGCGGACGTTGCTGAACCTGATTAATGGAGAGCCCCTGACGTACATAGACGGGGACCAGTACATCAAGCTGGCTTTTCTCTTTGGGGACATGATTGACAAACAGTCCCAGACGAAGCCCAAGAGAGAACCCTGGGTTTTCTCTGTAATACCCCGTTCCGCTCAAGCGGACTGCCGATTCAAACGGCAAAGTGCAAACGTCCCGACCTGCCTCCCTCAGCGAGGCAACTCGTTTGAGGCAAGGATATCCAGACTTGGTCCCTACAGGAGTTCGGCTTAGGCTTTCAAATGGCTCGCTCGCAGTATCACTCGACCGAGGCGGATCATCGCTAAGGTGGGTGGCTACGGTGAACTTGTCTTTGTTTAGCCAGCACACATAAAATCTAGAATATTCATGCTAGTCGCTAGGTGAATCACCCCCTGCATGCTAATAAATCCAACGCACCTAGCTAAGGGAATAATCCCAACTTGTACTGCTTGTCGCTAGAACATGGAAATGAAATATTGCTTATATGTTCAGACCCTCGCATGTTACCTTTGCCTCGTGCAACTGGACCCACTATGCCTCGAATAGAATGACACAAACGTATATTCAGTAGTGCACTGTTCACTCCTTAACACTGCACTTCCTAGATAACTTTGCTCGAAAAGGCCCCGTACGGTTTCGCTCGGCTTACCTTCGGGCCCGAGCGAACTTGAATGCTTAAGTTATATAAGTGCATGCTTGCCTGCTTTTATGTATTGCCTAGTTTCAATACTTGTTGCATAAATATGCCCCGACCGTGAAACACTCTGCTTGTCATGCATTCATTTAGGTTCTCCTCGGAAGACTACCTGATAGTCGTTCCGTGCATGAATAAACCTGAATGTACCTGGGACCGTTAGGTCGCTAAGGCAATTCCCGAACCAGGGAACTTGCACCAATCCTGTGATCCAAGAATTCCTGCTCGTTGAGCAATACTGTCCTGTACTGAATCAAATGGCTCGTGGAGCCGATACTCTACATTTAGAGAAATCCTGACCCTGCCTCAACAAGTTACATATATATATACATATCCTGACTTGAACTTGTTCCATGAAGCTTGTTCAATATGTATATATATCCTGTCCTGAACTTGTTCCTGTACCTGACCTGACCCTGAAGATTAGAGACTTGCATGGTCACAGGACAACTTGGAAACAAGGTTTTAGTTCCGCAGACGGTCGCTGGGGCACTGGCACCGATCTGATCCGGACGGAACTCCTGATAGTCGCCTGCTATAGGACAAAATGCCCTGGGACGTCCTGCTCTATGCGTCGCACGACATTCCGTACTGAGACTAGACCGTCCATTATGGCGCCGTGCCAGTGACCTCATATTCATATAGATAAGTCATCCTCGCTTAGCGGCTATCCGCGTGCGAGTCACTGCATCGTATCAAGAATAACTAAACACCTGAACGATCTTGTTATAACAACACTTGTGCATAAAGAGCACTTGATCATCGTATGCAACACTCCTGATATATCCTGTAAACCGTACATCCATAACGGGATCTCGCACTGGAACGCATGTGTTTGCATATGCTTGCTCTGAATGCTTATACATGTTTCTGCTTGATTTAACATGGTTTGCCTTGGACAGGGAAGGACAAATGGTAAGTTGGTAAGTCTCGCCGTGTTTCCTCTCATGTCGCACGGCGCACTGCCGCACGGATTAGGCTATTCAAATCTTGCATAAAACTGATCCTAAGGCAACTAGAAAGACAACTTAATAGTTGGTGCACAGAACATTTATTACGTGTTTGGATTTGTCGAGCGGGCGAGTAGCCTCCCCACCAGTGCATTCATGTACTGATAACCCACCAGATTGCTTGCAGGGTGCGGGAGAACCTCGTTCGGTGCGGATGCCTCCTTCGTGCGTGCTAAGGCGTGGAGTTCAACTCAGAAGCCTTGGAACGCTACGTCCGGAACTGAAGCACAAATACAAGACATAATGTTGGAACATCGCCTCGCCAGAACATCGCCTGAACATTCCTGTATATCATCCATAAATGTAGCCACTTGGCACGCTTTTATGTTTCAGAGAGAGCTTGAGCGACCTGTAATCTCGGCTATACGCCGCCTGTAACACTTGTTTCAATATGAATAAAATCTTGCTTTACTTCAACTTGTGTTTCAATACTTCCGCTATATTGTCGACTCAGCGAACCTGTTATCGATCGCCTATGCGTTCATGATTCCGCTGCACTCGAACAATCTGTGCGACTCTGTGGCTTAGAACTCTTACCGCCAGCCAATGAACCACGGCCTTGCACGGGCGCAACCCCAGGCCCGTGTGGCATCACGTCCCCCGAAAGCTCGACTCGGGCCATTCGATTAGCTTTCCTTCCTCCCTCGCGCCCGCGGGACGGGCGCGGTCATACGCGTTCGGCGCGCCGAGGCACGGTGATTCTTGCCCGGTTCGTTAATTCCCGGCCGCACGGGGCGGGGCAGGGCGGAGCGGCGGCCCGGGCGGGACCGGGGCGTGATAGATTGGTATCAGAGCCTGGCTTATACGCCTTTGGACTTCGTTTCTAATATCTCTGTTTCGAAAGCTCGTTCGTGGGTTATGTGCACACACTCTCTCAATGCCTCGAAGGGATGTTCCAAACAATAAGTCTAAATACTTTCAAAGAGTTGCATTTGAATAGTATGATTGCCTGTATAAAATTGGTTGCAAGGGCCTTTGTGCCCTCCTGTGCTAGTCCTTAGGGGATTAGATTCGTGCTAGACTCGAGCATTATATGCAACCCGAAATTCCTATACATGTTTACCCAACTGGTTAGTGCGAAAACGAATATTGCCCGAACGGTTAGCTATGCACTCAGTCTTTCGGCTAAGTTGTGTAGAATATCGTGCACCAAGACCCTTTGGTGCAAGCCAGTTATAAACGAGATAAGGATATCGTTCAGGAATGATACAAGTCAGACTTAGAGCTGCAATCGATAGACTTCATCGGATTTTATCGCTTAGGCGAATCATGCTTGGTTATGGAAATAGCTCGAACGATGATTCTTATTGGAAGACAAAAATCAAATATAGTTGCTTGAATGACTATCAACCCAGAATATATAATGAGATTAGATTTTATCAGGCGAACCTGAGTATCGTGCTAGAAATTATGGAATGAGTTAGTGAGTAAGCTAACGATAATGCGAGCACCGATTAAGAACTTGATGGAATGACTCGATTCCGAGTAGTGGATGGATCATTGTCCAAACGGATCCATAACCCATGCGATAGTCAGGACTGAATGATATTGAGAATAACTTGAATAAATGATAAGCTTATATCGAATAGAATTCTCGGAAATGAAAACCAATATCTTGGTTAAGAAAAACTTGTTGGGAATTAGAAAATCGTGTGAGCGGTTTCGGATTTAAACAAAGGATTGTACGTGAATAAATTATCGCTCGAACAAGTTTACCCGAGAGTGAATATTGGGCTTCGGAATATAAATTTGACTTGGTATCGATAATTTGAAGATAGCATGGGTCGATACAAGCAAAGGAAATGTTAGGTTTCTGGGAATGATATAAGCGATAACAAATCTTGCTTGGAGTTTGAAAGAACGAACTACAATCACTGCATAAACGGATTTGACTTGGTGGAATTATGATTGGATGGAAATTTAGGGTTAAAGGATCAGATGAACTTGGAATGCAAGTGATTGGGATAAATTTTAGTGGATTAGTTAGCCTTGAACCTAGAATAAAATCATATTTGATGGTTTTGAGAACGAATACGTGAATCAAGTTGAACGACTTGGAGAAATAATCTAAGGATTAGAATTGAATCTTGGCTTGGTGGACTAGGCTTGGAATGGATATGATTCTATCAATTGAGGGATAGAATACGCAAACCACTAGGCTTGTCCTGCAACTTGGATATATTCTGGATTTTTATCGAACGGACTCGTCCCCCGTGAAAACGAACGTGTTAATGAGAGTAGGTAAATCTGTGCTCGATGTTTAGAAATCTGAGTGAACGAGCTTGGGTAGAATACCCCCTGTGAATGAACAATGGTTTGACCCTAGGAATTGGGGCGAGTATCGTGCGACAAATTTGTACGATGAATCGCAATATGCTTGAACCTGTACCTATGACCTTGTGAGCTGACCTAGTGATTAGGCAGACGACCCTGTGACGAGTGAAAGAGCCTGTGCTACCGACTTTACTATATTGCTTGTATAAAGCATCACAACTGGGGCAGCAAGATTTAGGGTTAGACTTGGGAACGGTAACGTATGCTAAGTTGACCCAAATGGATGGACGCTAGTCGGTATCAGATTGATCGTGTTTAACGGTAGTCCAAATACTTGGTTGAAATGGAAATGATATGGAAATCAGATTTGATTGACTCTGTTGGAAGTATCCTGGTGATTTATATGGAATTGGATTAAACCCTTGAAATTTTCGCAAGTAGCTTGTCCGATTTCACTATCCCTAAGTTTGGTTGACTGCATGTGTTTGAGGGACGCTTCGAATATGTGCACGATCCAAGACTTAAGAAATGTGAAACTCGAGTGCTAAGACTTCACTATCGCTAAGTTGGTTGACATGCATGTGTTTGAGGGACGCTTCGAATATGTGCACGATCCAGACACGCGATATGCTGATCTCAAATGCTAGTGCAAGTGAAAATCCTCCTGAACAAGCATAACGACTTGTATAAGTTTGCCTCAGCCTTAGATCGCTATCCAAGATCGATTGAAACGTGCCTCGTGTTAAGAAACTTGTCCCGCGCCAAGGCGCAAATTATACTGAACCAGTATACCCGCAACACGACGTAAGCATCGAGTAGAGGATTTTGTGTTCCAATGGATCTAGTGGTACCGATAGCTACGCTTGGGCTAGATTCAAAAATTCGATGGTATGGCTTGCCCTCAGGAAGTCTCGAGGACGAGACTTTTTCTGAGTGGTGGATGATGTAATACCCCGTTCCGCTCAAGCGGACTGCCGATTCAAACGGCAAAGTGCAAACGTCCCGACCTGCCTCCCTCAGCGAGGCAACTCGTTTGAGGCAAGGATATCCAGACTTGGTCCCTACAGGAGTTCGGCTTAGGCTTTCAAATGGCTCGCTCGCAGTATCACTCGACCGAGGCGGATCATCGCTAAGGTGGGTGGCTACGGTGTACTTGTCTTTGTTTAGCCAGCACACATAAAATCTGGAATATTCATGCTAGTCGCTAGGTGAATCACCCCCTGCATGCTAATAAATTCAACGCACCTAGCTAAGGGAATAATCCCAACTTGTACTGCTTGTCGCTAGAACATGGAAATGAAATATTGCTTATATGTTCAGACCCTCGCATGTTACCTTTGCCTCGTACAACTGGACCCACTATGCCTCGAATAGAATGACACAAACGTATATTCAGTAGTGCACTGTTCACTCCTTAACACTGCACTTCCTAGATAACTTTGCTCGAAAAGGCCCCGTACGGTTTCGCTCGGCTTACCTTCGGGCCCGAGCGAACTTGAATGCTTAAGTTATATAAGTGCATGCTTGCCTACTTTTATGTATTGCCTAGTTTCAATGCTTGTTGCATAAATATGCCCCGACCGTGAAACACTCTGCTTGTCATGCATTCATTTAGGTTCTCCTCGGAAGACTACCTGATAGTCGTTCCGTGCATGAATAAACCTGAATGTACCTGGGACCGTTAGGTCGCTAAGGCAATTCCCGAACCAGGGAACTTGCACCAATCCTGTGATCCAAGAATTCTTGCTCGTTGAGCAATACTGTCCTGTACTGAATCAAATGGCTCGTGGAGCCGATACTCTACATTTAGAGAAATCCTGACCCTGCCTCAACAAGTTACATATATATATACATATCCTGACTTGAACTTGTTCCATGAAGCTTGTTCAATATGTATATATATCCTGCCCTGAACTTGTTCCTGTACCTGACCTGACCCTGAAGATTAGAGACTTGCATGGTCACAGGACAACTTGGAAATAAGGTTTTAGTTCCGCAGACGGTCGCTGGGGCACTGGCACCGATCTGATCCGGACGGAACTCCTGATAGTCGCCTGCTATAGGACGGAATGCCCTGGGACGTCCTGCTCTATGCGTCGCACGACATTCCGTACTGAGACTAGACCGTCCATTATGGCACCGTGCCAGTGACCTCATATTCATATAGATAAGTCATCCTCGCTTAGCGGCTATCCGCGTGCGAGTCACTGCATCGTATCAAGAATAACTAAACACCTGAACGATCTTGTTATAACAACACTTGTGCATAAAGAGCACTTGATCATCGTATGCAACACTCCTGATATATCCTGTAAACCGTACATCCATAACGGGATCTCGCACTGGAACGCATGTGTTTGCATATGCTTGCTCTGAATGCTTATACATGTTTCTGCTTGATTTAACATGGTTTGCCTTGGACAGGGAAGGACAAATGGTAAGTTGGTAAGTCTCGCCGTGTTTCCTCTCATGTCGCACGGCGCACTGCCGCACGGATTAGGCTATTCAAATCTTGCATAAAACTGATCCTAAGGCAACTAGAAAGACAACTTAATAGTTGGTGCACAGAACCTTTATTACGTGTTTGGATTTGTCGAGCGGGCGAGTAGCCTCCCCACCAGTGCATTCATGTACTGATAACCCACCAGATTGCTTGCAGGGTGCGGGAGAACCTCGTTCGGTGCGGATGCCTCCTTCGTGCGTGCTAAGGCGTGGAGTTCAACTCAGAAGCCTTGGAACGCTACGTCCGGAACTGAAGCACAAATACAAGACATAATGTTGGAACATCGCCTCGCCAGAACATCGCCTGAACATTCCTGTATATCATCCATAAATGTAGCCACTTGGCACGCTTTTATGTTTCAGAGAGAGCTTGAGCGACCTGTAATCTCGGCTATACGCCGCCTGTAACACTTGTTTCAATATGAATAAAAGATCTTGCTTTACTTCAACTTGTGTTTCAATACTTCTGCTATATTGTCGACTCAGCGAACCTGTTACCGATCGCCTATGCGTTCATGATTCCGCTGCACTCGGATAATCTGTGCGACTCTGTGGCTTAGAACTCTTACCGCCAGCCAATGAACCACGGCCTTGCACGGGCGCAACCCCAGGCCCGTGCGGCATCACGTCCCCCGAAAGCTCGACTCGGGCCATTCGATTAGCTTTCCTTCCTCCCTCGCGCCCGCGGGACGGGCGCGGTCATACGCGTTCGGCGCGCCGAGGCACGGTGATTCTTGCCCGGTTCGTTAATTCCCGGCCGCACGGGGCGGGGCAGGGCGGAGCGGCGGCCCGGGCGGGACCGGGGCGTGACATTCTCCGCCGAGAGTGTGGTCTTGTATCTGCCCACGATGTCGAGAGATTATCCCATCTCAGCTTTCTCCCATGCTACACATCCCAGGAGGATGTCGTGGACGCTGACTCCCGATCTTCACGGCAAGCCGGGGAAGATCTTTCATTTGAAAGGAGCTGGCCAGGGGTCGTTTGTCAGCCGTCCTTCCGGCGTTGTGACAGTGTTCAGGGGACTGTGCCCGGGTAGCGTCCCGAGTGAAGACAGTTCAGTGATCCAGCCGGTCCAATTGCCGATTTTCTCCAATGACTTCGTGGGGCGAGGGGGGTATACCCCAAGGAGAATCCTCGGTGCAATGGGTGGATCACCCCAACAAACCTCCGATGGGCTTGCCTAGTTGACTGGGCCTTGAAGCATTTTTGGAGAGAGCTGGAGGTCATTGGACTGTATGCTGTTGTGAGTGCGACGAGTGTTGGGTTGCCTCCCAACCTTAACCTGTTTCTGGCACTGATGGAGCGATACATTTCGCTCACCGGGACCTTCGCCACTCCACTGGGGGAGTTGGGGTTGGCCCTTCATGAGATGGCAGTGATCTCGAGACTGCCGATGGGGGATACCCCATATGAAGAGTATGTTCCCACCAATCGGGAGTTGGAGGACTCGGACCCTCGGACGGTGGAAGTATATCAGGAGCTGATGTGCTACTACTTCGCGTGTACTGCTTTTTATGATGAGCCTTTTGATTTGGCTCACACCACTAAGTGGACTTCCTACCTCTTCTTCCACCGGGCCAGGGCCGCCAAGTCAGAGAAAGTCTCGGGGGGGGCAAGAATGAGCCTGTGAACTGTTTGGGCATGCTCAGTGCCCAGGTCGTCGAGGATCTTATGGAGGATGCTATGGCTCCAGATCAGATTCTCAATGATGGGGTAGGAAAGTATCCTGAAGGCACTAAGGCCTACAGTTACTTGAGGCGCTTCCGTAGGCCTCTGTCTAAGGAAGCCCGGCTGGCTGGTTTCCTCTCCATATGGCTGCGTCGAGTAGTGGTGCCTGGTATCGCGTCCGCGGACCGCATTCACCGGAACATCTTGTGGCCTGCCGTGCGTCTGGTGTTCGGGGCAAGACTGGGCTTGCTCCCTGCCATGGTGTGCCGTATACAGGCTGGCCTGAGAGCCATGACTGATGGACTGCTAGTCGATGAAGCTCGGCGTGATAGCTTTTCCCGGGTAGAGTTACCATACCTGTACTTGATGGGATGGTTAATTCTCCACAACCCCCGGGTGATGTCTCCCGGCCCTGGTAGTAGCTCGGGGGGTAGTTTCTTGCTGAACTACAAGGACTCTCCCTGGAACGTGAACACAGTTTTAGACTGTCGGCTGGTGCTGAGCCTCAGGCACAGCTGAAAGCTCCTCTGCACTGTCCCCTCTGTACATCACAATCAGTGGAGGATTAGGCTTGAGGATTTAGGTGGAGAGAAGACCAATATTTCTCCGGAAGCTTTTAATTGGTTGGTCTGCATCAGACCCTCCCATTTGCTGTACAGAAGCAAAGATCATTGCTTCTTCGAGCCCTACTTGCCCAGTCGGTTTGCCAGGCAGTTTGGGTACGATCAGCTGCACGTGGGAAATGCCGTCACCAGCTTCAGGTCCAGGGGCGGACTCATTGATGGAGCCAGAGGATGGCGGTATTTTATCATGGGTTGCACGGGAGCAATCTTTATTGTTTCGGTCGTCACACTATCCACGGAGCTGCGCATCCTCCATTCGTATGCCCAGTTCTACGTGGCGATAAACACCTTCCATCGCGATTTTGACATGCGTGGAAGCTTTAGGGTGCCTTCTCCCAAGCCTGGGGGAAGAGTCAAAGTCCCCTCGGTTTCTTCTGACGAGGGCGAGGAGTCCGTCACTCCGGATGAGCCTCTGGTGTCGTTGCCTGTAAACTCCCTCACCCAAAATTAGGTTTACTTGGCTTATATAGTAGAATTAGGGCTAGTTTGAACCCAATTGGAATTAGAACACAGCTTTTATTTAATTATGCAATAATTAAATAACGCGTAGCGCACCTTACCGTGTTTCGATAATTGGAGTACCTCACTAGCCATTGCCTATCTAGAAACTTCACGATCTCATCCTAGGCATGCCGCCTACTATTCTGACCCTTGTACAACTTATAATATTGCTCCTTGGTGCTACATTTTAGCCGCACAATAAACATCGCGGACGTTATTCCTTAATTCGAAATAAAATCCAGTTTTGTACCCTTGTGCGTCCCAATCGAAATTTGGAGACACCACCTTGACCGTTTTGTGCAAACCGAATTCTATTAATATCCTACACTGTCCCCTCTACGCCCTGACACTTGTGCCCCGCCTAAATTTAATCCCATGTACTCCTAATTAATTCTAGAACATCGTGCGCGTTCGATTTATTTAATTAAAACTAATTTCCGCCTCTGCGCAATTTTCCAATTTTCGGGGGGCTTTTATGCAAAAACATATTAAGGTGCCCCACTATTGTACAATTCATAAAGAAATCTATTTTTTCCTTCACATGGATTTTTCTTATAATTTTCTGGATGTGCAAACGCGCAACATCGCCATTTTTATTTTAATTCGATCCTTGCATTTAAACATTGCAAATTGTAGGCCAAACATCCTCATGTAAGTCCAAGGCCACCCCAAGGAATGTTGACCAAGTCCAAAACCTAGGTCAACCTCAAATCCACCTCTTTTCATATAAATACACCTTAAAATTTTTTCCTCCACCTAAATTAAAGAACCCCAAAACCTAAAACACCCAAACTCAATGCTCAGCCGACCTCCTCCCCAACTTCTGTCCATCTCCCTCGACCTCACCGAGCACCCCGCCGGAGCCGGAGCTCCGTCCGGTCATCCTCTTCCATCTCCTCCCCTCGAGCCTGCCTCCACCCCCTCGGCCAGTCACCACCACACGCCCCCATCTCCGGCCAGTCCTCCAACGACATAGCTCTCTTCCCCCTCTCGACTGTATACCCCGACCCCGCCGGCACAGCGCCGAACAAACCCCTCCGCCTGCACTCGTCTCCTCCGTTCTCCATTCGAGTCGCCGCCTTCAACCCCAGCTCTCGACCGGATCTTCCTTCTCGATGGAGCTCCGGCGACTGCGGTATCCTCCACCCTGGGACAACGGAGACTCTCCTTACCCCGCCTCCGACCTGGGACGCTGGCGGACCCCGGCCATGGCGAAGCAACCGATGAACCCCGTCGACCACGTCTGCGCTTGAAGTCGTGGAGAGCATCAGAGGTTCATTCTCCGGTGGAGAGCACCAAGCTCCAGTGGCGTTC
This sequence comes from Iris macrosiphon, assembly GCA_036927795.1. Lineage (NCBI taxonomy): Eukaryota > Viridiplantae > Streptophyta > Magnoliopsida > Asparagales > Iridaceae > Iris > Iris macrosiphon. The sequence continues at coordinate 16,457 of JAYESA010002118.1, forward strand.
GAGGGAGACGTCAAACTCCGATAATGGCGATCACCGCCGACGGTCGATCTGCTTTACCTCAATTCGGATGGGGATTCCTCTCCCATCAAACCCTCTATTTCTTTACTCTGATTTGATCATAGGAATCCCTGGTTCTGCAGTCGAGCATTAGGTGTTTGATCAAAGTCCTGTGAGGATTTCTCGTCTTTGACCCATAGTTATTTTCGATGACGAAGTCAAACTCCGATCGTGTGCACCAACGGCTTGCACCGTTGAAGATCTTCGACGAGCGGTGGCGGTGATTATTGGAGTTTGGTCGAGCTTTCTGAGCTCTGCCATGATAATCGCTTTGGAGTCATCGATGACGAGTCGATTGTTGATCATCTCGATTTCTGAGGATTCATTGGGATCCATTAGGCTGTTAGTTTAAAATTTGCAAGGAATAATAGGAGGAATAAGACAAATAGTATGAAGACAATGGTGCTGCTTTTGATACGAATTTAAAGAGGGTTCTTGCCCAGGTGACTGGTTTGGAGCCTCAGGAACAGAGGCTACTGTTCAGAGGAAAGGAGAAGGACAACGAGGAGCGTTTGCACATGGCTGGAATTAAAGACACGTCTAAGTTGGTCCTCTTGGAGGACCCAGCAAGCAGAGAGCGAAAGCTTGAGCAGATGAAGCGGGACCAGGGGATCTCTAAGGCCCGTGAAGCAATGGTCCTTGTAAGATCCGAGGTGGATAAGCTCGCGGAGAAGGTTACTGCGTTGGAGTTAGCAGTGCATGCGGGCACGAAAGTTGCAAATAAAGAATTTCTCGTGTTGACTGAATTACTTATGGTACAGTTGCTGAAATTGGATGGGATTGAGGCAGAGGAGGAGAAGTAGCAGCCAAGTGAATTGTTTTTATTTCTTTGGTAAGTTCTTTGCAATTAAACCCTCCAATAAATTCTTTATTACATTTTTAGGAGGAAATTGAATTATAATAGAAAATCGAGTACAGGGACCTATAGCTATATTAAACCAACTAAATTAGATTATGCCTAATTAATACTGGAAGACTATTATACAAATAGGCTAATGTATAGTCAAATAATATAGGCTATGATACAATTAAAATTACTTGGTGACTACAATAATTAATATAAACTTATATATAAATATATGCATGAATAATAATAATATTCCTATTTTAGGTCATCTAGGCAAGTGACACTTGGACTTGGTATCCACACCTCAGCAGAATTGGACAAAACACCAGGATATTGGGTTGTTCTGCACGACTTCTGGAGCAGGTTATTGGTACATTGCAGCTTCCTTGCCAAGCAAGTATACCTTGCCATTGTACTGTTATTCATATTCCATATGTTGCATGCATCTTTATTTTCTGTCTTTAGTTCATATATTTAACTGTAATATAAAATACGTGCGACGGTATCGTCGCGATGTATTTTTATTTATGTATTGCATTGACCTTGTTCATGAGACTACCCCATTATCATGTAGCACCATTAGGTTCATTGGCCATGACACAGTTGTTACACGAGTGTGAGTCTCATATAGATCACGGACTGCGTGATAGGTCTGGCCTCCTGTATGTATGGGCCGTGCGTTAGGAATAGCTGTTGTTAGAAACTTTGTATGCTAGTGGACTTGACAGTTATTAGAGGTTTATCGTGCCCTGGACATGACATGCTTAGAGCATTGGGTGGAGAGAACAACAAGTACCGCATTTGAGCTCCTTTACACTTTTTCTATTGTGCGCCCGGATTCTCCGCCGGAGATACGGGTGGTGATGACCACTATATATTATATTATTATCAGGCGGGCCTCCGGCGTTCGAAAGTCGTCGTGCCTTTTTAGGCCCCTGGATCTCCAAAAGAGAACCATGCCAAATCCCAGGTTTTCAGCCAGATAGCTCACTTGTGGGAAAAGTTGTTCTTAACTGCATTCACTTTGATGGTTAGGCGACCCCATTGGATATTTATTTCAGTACTTTATTGGCATGTGTTTAAGTATCTTGTTATGTCCCTCTGAGGACCTGGTCCGCTGCCAGGTGTACCTGTTCTTGAGTATTTGCAGGAGCGCAGATTTGGATGGTTACAGATGCTTCGTGGATGTCTTCTCTTCGAGCCGTGATCGATAGCTGGTATACTTATATTGGGTTTGATTGTGTTGTACTTATTTTGTATTTGCTCTTATATTCGAGTTGGTAGTGGATTTGTTTCCATCCAACCATCATCCTTAGATACCTATATTGAGATCTAGTTTCATAGATATTGGTTATTTATTTATATTTGATTTTCTGTGGATAAGATTTAGATTGTACCCTGTGACTTGTGACATATATTTATACCACTTGTGGATTGATATTCATAATACATCGTACGTGTGGATTTGGTTTCCATATATTGGAGTTGCCATATCCATACGGTTGGCATGCTTACGTGTCCTAATCCTACGTATTTTTGGGACTGGGGCGTGACATGTTTTAGTGGTGGCCCATACAGGTCAAGAGCATATTGTCTCGGTTACGTTACTGTACCGAACAAGCCTGCACATAGGACTAGAGTATAGGATCTCATCCATAATTGACTATGATTTATCTTCCTCCTCTCTGTTCTATTCGAACAATTGTATCCTGCTTGATTCATGTACTTCCCTAATAAGTTCCTTGAGTATATATGGCCTTCTGCTAGAATATAGGAACCCCTGTTATTAGGATGATAAATAGAGTAGCACACCTATTAAGAATATAACGAGAATATAGACACACCACTAAGTTTAGAATATCTAGTGAACCCTAGAATGCCTTATCTTTAGATTGGTATACCATTACCCCTTGATGTATAAAGAAGACTTGAGAGTAGTATAGACACTACTAGAGATAGTTAGAAGTCTTATCATGATGTTTGACCTAGTATTGAGGAACCAATAGAAAACCGAAATTTAAAATTAGGACTGAACCTAACCTTCATAGTTAGATAATATTAGAACTATAAAACTTATGTAATTGTCTTGTTATTAGTAGACAGCACCCTAGGAAGGCTAGAGGAATGTAATCAACCCTTCCCCTTGATCATACCCCGAACATGGCAACTAGCATGCCACCCCCTTAGAGAACCATGATGCTATCTAGAGCCCTCTATTTTTGATTTCATAACTTGTCCCCCTGCAACCTTAGCGTTCGCTAATTGTGTGACGACTAAATTATGATTCTTCTTTCTTCATCATTTAACTCGTGCCACATAAACTCGTATGATTGAAGGCCAAGTAATCTTATTCTATGTTAGGACATGTAGTTTGCTAGGGTATAGCTTGGTAATTTGAACTTTAAATTTTGTGCGTGATAGTTAGGATTTGATAGTTTGTGTAGTTCCCTTAGGTTGTGACCTAATGATTACCCCTTAGCTTTAAATCATGAAATCTGTACCCATAGCTCGATACGAGTTAAATCCCTTTCCCCTTAACGGCTAGTAACTCTTCTATCCCTACGATTGACACCTGTTCTATGAGCACTTGACCCTTACCTATATAATGAAATAGGAGACCCTAATAAGAGTTTATATTCTATGTACACATGCAAGGTTATTTTTGTAGGTATCCTTAAGACAATACAATAGTAGTTAAATTATTTTAAGTTGGATAGTATACCTCACCACCTAGTATTACGTAGTCCCTGTGATCCATTGATGAAGTGTAACTGAATGACATTAATTGTATGCTAGCAAAGACGACAGTGTTTATTCAGACGATAGAATTTAGAGGTCCATGTCCCTATTGGTCGACTAGCGACTTAGACAAGGAATTAGTATGACAACTGTAGAGATTGTGTAGTCTTTCATTATTATTGCTTATTTTTCTTTTGTTTTTGTGAACTTGAATTGTTATGAACCTTCTTTCATCATAATCTAGCGTATTCATATTTGCTGTACTACCTTGACTTATGCTGCTATTATAGCCTAGTTTTTGCAAGCTTATTCTTTATCGAGCTTGTTCATGACATACGTATTATTGGGGGCCCACAATAATATATTTCAGAATCAGTGTATTAGGGTCTAGCTAACCTTAGTGCGCTTGGTTCGCCCTTCGCATAACTACTTTACGTGGATTGAGATATATAGTGATTAGTAGACGAATATACTTGCCCTAGACATGTCTAAGCGTATCGTATCGGCTACATAACTGTACTAATACGAGCATGCGAATACGGATTTACCAAATAGGATTTCAGTCCACAACTGCCTTGACAATTCCCATTGGATTCCTTGAAACGCCTTGATCCCTATGCTTGCATTCTATTACTTCTCCCTTGAACCCTTATTTATTGATCTACGTCTTTCCTTATTTCGAAAAGACGAAACATCTTGCTTGGTATAAGTTTGATATATAGATAGTACTAGATATTCTCCATAGGCCAATCGCATTGTTTGATGACAACCTTTTATAAATGACTAAGGGAATATCATAGATGGTATGTTTGGTGTTAAAAAAACTTTGAGGATTCAATATCATGATTAAATAATTTGGGACATAGTCTTCTTAGATGTATAGTCTTAGATGAAAGATGGGTAAATTCTAAGTTGGGTAGAAACTACCATGTTAACTTAAGGAGAATCCTTTATACTGTAATCAAGTGAGGTTAGATAGAGAAACCCTACCCTAGTTTTAATTTCGAGGACGAAATTATTTTAAGTTGGGTAGATTGTAAACCCCCTCACCCAAAATTAGGTTTACTTGGCTTATATAGTAGAATTAGGGCTAGTTTGAACCCAATTGGAATTAGAACACGGCTTTTATTTAATTATGCAATAATTAAATAACGCGTAGCGCACCTTACCGTGTTTCGATAATTGGAGTACCTCACTAGCCATTTCCTATCTAGAAACTTCACGATCTCATCCTAGGCATGCCGCCTACTATTCTGACCCTTGTAGAACTTATAATATTGCTCCTTGGTGCTACATTTTAGCCGCACAATAAACGTCGCGGACGTTATTCCTTAATTCCAAATAAAATCCAATTTTGTACCCTTGTGCGTCCCAATCAAAATTTGGAGACACCACCTTGACCGTTTTGTGCAAACCGAATTCTATTAATATCCTACACTGTCCCCTCTACGCCCTGACACTTGTGCCCCTCCTAAATTTAATCCCATGTACTCCTAATTAATTCTAGAACATCGTGCGCGTTCGATTTATTTAATTAAAACTAATTTCTGCCTCTGCGCAATTTTCTAATTTTCGGGGGGCTTTTATGCAAAAACATATTAAGGTGCCCCACTATTGTACAATTCATAAAGAAATCTATTTTTTCCTTCACATGGATTTTTCCCATAATTTTCTGGATGTGCAAACGCGCAACATCGCCATTTTTATTTTAATTCGATCCTTGCATTTAAACAATGCAAATTGTAGCCCAAACATCCTCATGTAAGTCCAAGGCCACCCCAAGGAATGTTGACCAAGTCGAAAACCTAGGTCAACCTCAAATCCCACCTCTTTGCATATAAATACACCTTAAAATTCTTTCCTCCACCTAAATTAAAGGACCCCAAAACCTAAAACACCCTAACTCAATGCTCAGCCGACCTCCTCCCCAACTTCTGTCCATCTCCCTCGACCTCACCGAGCACCCCGCCGGAGCCGGAGCTCCGTCCGGCCATCCTCTTCCATCTCCTCCCCTCGAGCCTGCCTCCACCCCCTCGGCCAGTCACCACCACACGCCCCCATCTCCGGCCAGTCCTCCAACGACACAGCTCTCTTCCCCCTCTCGACTGTATACCCCGACCCCGCCGGCACAGCGCCGAGCAAACCCCTCCGCCTGTACTCGTCTCCTCCGTTCCCCATCGGAGTCGCCGCCTTCAACCCCAGCTCTCGACCGGATCTTCCTTCTCGATGGAGCTCCGGCGACTGCGGTATCCTCCACCCTGGGACAACAGAGACTCTCCTTCCCCCGCCTCCGACCTGGGACGCTGGCGGACCCCGGCCATGGCGAAGCAAACGATGAACTCCGTCGACCACGTCTGCGCTTGAAGTCGTGGAGAGCATCAGAGGTTCATTCTCCGGTGGAGAGCACCAAGCTCCAGTGGCGTTCGAGGGAGACGTCAAACTCCGATAATGGCGATCACCGCCGACGGTCGATCTGCTTCACCTCAATTCGGATGGGGAGTCCTCTCCCATCAAACCCTCTATTTCTTTACTCTGATTTGATCATAGGAATCCCTGGTTCTGCAGTCGAGCATTAGGTGTTTGATCAAAGTCCTGTGAGGAGTTCTCGTCTTTGACCCATAGTTATTTTCGATGACGAAGTCAAACTCCGATCGCGTGCACCAACGGCTTGCACCGTTGAAGATCTTCGACGAGCGGTGGCGGTGATTATTGGAGTTTGGTCGAGCTTTCTGAGCTCTGCCATGATAATCGCTTTGGAGTCATCGATGACGAGTCGATTGTTGATCATCTCGATTTCTGAGGATTCATTGGGATCCATTAGGCTGTTAGTTTAAAATTTGCAAGGAATAATAGGAGGAATAAGACAAATGGTATGAAGACAATGGTGCTGCTTTTGATACGAATTTAAAGAGGGTTCTTGCCCAGGTGACTGGTTTGGAGCCTCAGGAACAGAGGTTGCTGTTCAGAGGAAAGGAGAAGGACAACGAGGAGCGTTTGCACATGGCTGGAATTAAAGACACGTCTAAGTTGGTCCTCTTGGAGGACCCAGCAAGCAGAGAGCGAAAGCTTGAGCAGATGAAGCGGGACCAGGGGATCTCTAAGGCCCGTGAAGCAATGGTCCTTGTAAGATCCGAGGTGGATAAGCTCGCGGAGAAGGTTACTGCGTTGGAGTTAGCAGTGCATGCGGGCATGAAAGTTGCAAATAAAGAATTTCTCGTGTTGACTGAATTACTTATGGTACAGTTGCTGAAATTGGATGGGATTGAGGCAGAGGAGGAGAAGTAGCAGCCAAGTGAATTGTTTTTATTTCTTTGGTAAGTTCTTTGCAATTAAACCCTCCAATAAATTCTTTATTACATTTTTAGGAGGAAAGTGAATTATAATAGAAAATCGAGTACAGGGACCTATAGCTATATTAAACCAACTAAATTAGATTATGCCTAATTAATAATGGAAGACTATTATACAAATAGGCTAATGTATAGTCAAATAATATAGGCTATGATACAATTAAAATTACTTGGTGACTACAATAATTAATATAAACTTATATATAAATATATGCATGAATAATAATAATATCCCTATTTTAGGTCATCTAGGCAAGTGACACTTGGACTTGGTATCCACACCTCAGCAGAATTGGACAAAACACCAGGATATTGGGTTGTTCTGCACGACTTCTGGAGCAGGTTATTGGTACATTGCAGCTTCCTTGCCAAGCAAGTATACCTTGACATTGTACTGTTATTCATATTCCATATGTTGCATGCATCTTTATTTTCTGTCTTTAGTTCATATATTTAACTGTAATATAAAATACGTGCGACGGTATCGTCGCGATGTATTTTTATTTATGTATTGCATTGACCTTGTTCATGGGACTACCCCATTATCATGTAGCACTATTAGGTTCATTGGCCATGACACAGTTGTTACACGAGTGTGAGTCTCATATAGATCACGGACTGCGTGACAGGTCTGGCCTCCTGTACGTATGGGCCGTGCGTTAGGAATAGCTGCTGTTAGAAACTTAGTATGCTAGTGGACTTGGCAGTTATTAGAGGTTTATCGTGCCATGGACATGACATGCTTAGAGCATTGGGAGGGAGAACAACAAGTACCGCATTTGAGCTCCTTTACACTTTTTCTATTGTGCGCCCGGATTCTCCGCCGGAGATACGGGTGGTGATGACCACTATATATTATATTATTATCAGGCGGGCCTCCGGTGTTCGAAAATCATCGTGCCTTTTTAGGCCCCTGGATCTCCAATAGAGAACCATGCCAAATCCCAGGTTTTCAGCCAGATAGCTCACTTGTGGGGAAAGTTGTTCTTAACTGCATTCACTTAGATGGTTAGGCGACCCCATTAGATATTTATTTCAGTACTTTATTGGCATATCTTTAAGTATCTTGTTATGTCCCTCTGAGGACCTGGTCCGCTGCCAGGTGTACCTGTTCTTGAGTATTTGCAGGAGTGCAGATTTGGATGGTTACAGATGCTTCATGGATGTCTTCTCTTCGAGCCATGATCGATAGCTGGTATACTTATATTGGGTTTGATTGTGTTGTACTTATTTTGTATTTGCTCTTATATTCGAGTTGGTAGTGGATTTGTTTCCATCCAACCATCATCCTTAGATACCTATATTGAGATCTAGTTTCATAGATATTGGTTATTTATTTATATTTGATTTTCTGTGGATGAGATTTAGATTGTACCCTATGACTTGTGACATATGTTTATACCACTTGTGGATTGATATTCATAATACAGCGTACGTATTAATTTGGTTTCCATATATTGGAGTTGCCATATCCATATGGCTGGCATGCTTACGTGTCCTAGTCCTACGTATTTTTGGGACTGGGGTGTGACAGTGCCGAGGTGTGAAGTGCCTCCGCCTGCGGGGGTTTTGGTAGTCTCTGGGAAGCGAAGGGCTCCTGCTTCGAAGCAGACTTCCCCCCGCAAGAGGAAGAAAAAGACGGTTAATCGTTCTCTCTGGATTCCTGGTATTGAGGCTCCTAGAGAGGAACCTGCTGTCTCTCCTGCCGGGGATATTTCTTTGATTGGAGGTTCCTCGCCTTTCGGAGAGGGACCCTCAGTTTCGGCTGGCGGTACAGGAGAACTCCTGCTTGAGGCTGCCGTTGCTGCCACTGCCTCCGGTAGTGGAACGAAGTCTCCTCTGGGGCTGAGTATAAGGTTCTATATACCTTTATCCGGATCAGCGTCGGAAGAGACCCCTTTCGTGCCTGCGAGAGTACCTGGCGAGATTCCAGCCGATGAGCCTCGGTTGGAATTTGAGGGGGACTTGGAAGACCACCTGCCAGTGTCAGCTATCAGACCCCTTTCTCCAGGTATGATAGCCTGCTTAGCATTATTAAGAAGTGATTTAGCCGTACTGGCTGCAGATGCGACATATGTGCCGTCGGCCGTGGGTAAATGTCGTCTTTACGCCATTCTATTTAGAGGCATTAACATCGCGTTGATATTAACTTTCTCGTCTTCTTTTCAGGGGCAAATGTCTGCGGGAAGAAGAGCGCTGAAGAGCTTTTTGGCTCTGCTTTGGCTTCCGGTGGCGGCACGGAGGTGTCTGAGTTTGAAGAGGAAGCATCTTCGGGTGCTGGCTCGCCCCGAGTAGTTTCGTCATCTCAAGAGGAGGATGAGCCTGTCATTGTGACATCGCCTCCTGCGAGTATGCCGATGACTTCGACCGTCGTTGTCGCATCTTCCTTGGTCGCACCACCTGTTGAGGCGACAGCCATGGCCACATCGTCTGCAACCACTCCTGGAGGGATACTCGCCAATATCGCGGCCACTCCTGGCGTTCAATCAGATCTGGTTGCGCTGACCGAGCAGTATACCAGCCTCTTTTACACCAGTTTAAAAATGCTGATATCAATGGTGTTGGCGAAGAATCTAGACTTCGAGCGTCTGAAGAAGGCTTCTCAGTTTTCGATCGGGGTGGTCAGGGAGTTCGATAATTCTGGGGTAGCTGACGCCCTGGAGGCGATGATTAATGGTTTGGAGCAACCTATTAATGAATACTTGCAGTTGGCTCGGGGCTGCCTTGAAGCTGAGGTCCAGGCCAGATACGACCTCATGACTGCGCGGCTTACTAAACAGCTGGAAAGCCTAGATAACTCCATCAAAACACATAAGCTGGAGATGGATGAAAGAAAAGCTGTCGTGGAGGAGGCTCTTGCTCTTCAGACGAAGTGCCAATCCGAGCATGAAGGGAACGTAGCGAGGGCCCGCAAGTTGAAGGAAAAACTCGCTCTGGCAGAGGAGTGGACTTCTCAGTCGTTGGCAGGTCTAGATGTAGCGACTGGCCGACTGAGCACAGCACGATGGGATCTGGAGCGTGCAGAAGGTGCCCGTGCTGGCTCTCTTCGGGCAAGGGCCAAGCTGTCCTTTATGAGCAATCATGAGGCACGGCTGGAGCGGGCCCGCGCTGATGCCTTGGTTTCCACGAATGAGAGGATAGCTGCACTGGTACAGCTGATTCGCGATCTGACCGCTCTCCCCCAATGATGTACCCTTTCTTCTTTTTGCTTCCCAAATGTAATTCTGCTCTTTTTGGGAATAAATAAAGCGAATCTTTTCTGACTCTGTGGACCCATCATTTCGGAATATAAATGACAGGTTTGGGCGAGAGTGATATCAGAGGTAGTATGGACGTGAACTTTTAGCAGGACATATTTATTCGGAGGTCATACGGACATGATAGAATATGCTTTGGTAGGATTTATCTATTCATAGGTCGTACGGACATGATAGAATATGCTCCAACTAGTTTCGTTTTGGAAGTAGCTTTGTCAGAATTGAGATTCCCGCTATATTCTACTTGAGCAGAGGAGATTAAGCATAGTACCTTTTCAGGAATTTGCCGTTGATAGGAGCCATTAATAGGTCTCCATTAGGCTGGGCTAACCTGTAGGCGCCGTTTGAGATCGTTGTCTCGATCACATAAGGGCCTTCCCACTTGGGCTGGAATTTGCCATTACTCCTGTGAGTAAGGATCATCGGCCTTCTTACGGCTAAAACTAGCTCGTCGACTTTGAACACTCTTTCCTTTACTTTATGATTGAAAGCTCTGAAAATGCGTGCTTGGTAGAGCGCGATACGCTGTTGAGCTTGGAGGCATTTCTCGTCTAATCCTTCTAGCTCTTGAAGCCTTAACAGGTCATTCTTTTCTTGTGTCAGCTCATTAGTCACGGCTATCCTGAGTGACGGGATCTGGATTTCAATGGGGAGAACTGCTTCGCTCCCGTAGACTAGTAAAAATAGGGTACAACCTGTCGGTGTTCGTACCGTTGTGCGGTATGCCCAGAGACATTCGCCCAGCTTCTCATTCCAATCTCTCTTGTTTGAAGAGACGAACTTCTTCAAGAGTTTGATAATGGTTTTGTTGAAATCTTCCGCCAAGCCATTAGAAGCCGGATAATATGCCGTAGAGGCAATATTGTGTATACGATTTTTATCACAAAATCGGTGAAATGCTTGGCTGATAAACTGAGGCCCATTATCGTGAATTATCCTCCGGGGTACCCCGAAGCGATAAATGACGTGATGCTTGATGAAGCTGATTACATTAGACGCTTTTACCTCAGCAAGAGGGATCGCCTCTGCCCATTTAGAGAAGTAATCCGTGATGGCCAGTATGAACCGGTGACCTCTGGAGGAAGACGGGTGAATAGGACCAATGATATCCATACCCCATGCTTCGAAAGGCCAGGATGCGACCGTAGGATGTAGATATTCAGACGGTTGATGTATGAAGTCTGCATGAGCCTGACAGACTCTATATTGTCTTGCATAGTTGATCGCGTCTGCGATCATAGTGGGTCAGTAATAGCCCATTCTCCTGATACGATCCTGTAGCTTAGGACCGGGTTGATGCGCTCCGCATACGCCGTTGTGAGCTTCTCGGATAATCTGCTATGCTTCATCGTTAGAGAGATATCTCAATAGCAGTCTGTCGTAGGTCCAGCGATATAGGCATTGTGAAGATGCATCGAAGTAGAAGCGTAATGATCGTCTTTTGACGGATACTGCTTCTTTGGGGTCTTCCGGCAAGATTTCGTATGCCACGAAATCTACGAAGGGACTTCTCCAGTCTCTTCTAGGGGGATCTGTGCTCACAGCGTAGCTGCGTTCTATGTGAAAGCTGTTCTTCACACAGAATAAATCTCTGTTAAAAAGGATTACCGAATTCTGCCTTCTTATAGGAGTGGCTAAATCCGCAGCTAGACTGGCTAGGGCATCAGCTTCCAGATTCTAAGATCGAGATACATGCTCAAGGAAGAATCCTTTGAACATCACGGCTATCTCGACCGTTGCTTGGTGATAGGGGATGAGGTCTGGATTCCGGACTTCATATATTCCTCTGACCTGATTGACGATCAGTAGAGAATCACCGAAGGCTTCCAGAGATTCGACCCCCAGCTCTTTAGCGACTTAGAGCCCGATTAGCAGAGCGTTGTACTCTGCCACATTGTTGGAGCATGGCTCGCTAAGAGAATATGCTCGGTAGATGACGAGTTTATCAGGAGTGACAAGGACTATTCCTACTCCTGAAACTACGTTTTCCCTAGGACCAGTTCTGGAGGCTCCATCGAAGAATAGTTGCCATGTGTCACTTTCCATTGCGGAATTACATTCTGCAACTTCATCAGGGATGTCCTCGTATATTTTGGAGGTCTCCGGGATTGGATGAGCAGCTAGGAAGTCGGCCAGCGCTTGGCCTTTGATGGACTTCTGCGGGACATATACCATGTCATATGGTATTAACAGCATCGCCCAAGTCGCGAGTTGGGAATTAAGAGCACTTGGCTTGCTCATCAGTACTCGAAGAGGGTTGATCCTGGAGATGACATGAATAGTCTGACCGGTGACATAGTGCCGCGTCTTCTGGATAGCGAACATCAGAGCCAAGCATTCCTTCTCCACTGGGTTGTACCGGTGTTCGGCTCCGACCATCATCCTGCTGAGGTAGTAGATAGCCTGTTCATGCCCCATATCGTTCTTCTATGCGAGAAAAGCTTCTAGCGAATGATCCATCGCTCGAACGTACAGCAAGAATGGTCTTCCCATGACGGGAGGCACCAGAACTGGCGGACTGGTGAGGTAGCGTTTGATATCTCCGAATGCTTGCTGACATGTTTCGTCCCATATGAAGGATACACCTTTCTTCATGAGATGAGAAAAGGGCTGACATCTCCCCGAGAGGTTGGATATGAACCTCCGAATATAAGCCAGACGGCCTTGAAATCCCCGGAGTTCCCTCAGATTGCGGGGCGGTCGCATTTCTACGATGGCCTGGACTTTGTCAGGGTCCACTTGGATGCCTTTGGCGGTGATGACAAATCCCAGGAATTTGCCACTAGATACACCCAGAAAGGACTTCGTAGGGTTCATCTTGAGTTGATGTTGGCGCATTAACTCGAATACCGTCCTCAAGTCTTGAATGTGATCATCTTTGAGGCGGCTCTTGACGGCTATGTCGTCCACGTAACATTCTATTGTTTTGCGTAAATGCTCATGGAATATGTTACTCATAGCCCGTTGGTATGTAGCCCCAACGTTCTTCAATCCGAATGGCATGACCGTATAGCAATATACCCCCAACGGGG
>JAYESA010002119.1:0-2500 GCA_036927795.1 Iris macrosiphon
AGCCATTCGCAGTTTCACAGTCTGAACTTGTTCATACTTACACATGCATGGCTTAATCTTTGAGACAAGCATATGACTACTGGCAGGATCAACCAGGTAGCACGTCCTCGTCGACGCCGCCTCCGCCCGTCCGCTCGCACGGGGCGAGGGACCGCGGCGGGGCCGGCGGTCGTGTCATCGAGAGCGGCACATTTGCAACCGTTCGGGTCCGGGGCCGGGGGACTCTTTCGTCCCCCCGCGCCCCTCCGCGTCCACCGCATCCGCAGGCCCTACACACGCGCGCACCGAGTGCCCAGCCGGTCCAAACAAGCCGACGTAGGGCTGTGACTCGGGGGCATTGAGTGGCGCGAGTTCGGGTGCCCTCCCGTTACCGCACGAGGCGGAAGGGACGGCTCGGAACATCCGCAACGTGGCGTTTCCCAGATGCGACCGGGTTTTATGCACAGGCAACCGAGGGTGTCGCCGGCGAGGCCGGGAACCTACTGACGGGACCGTAGCGTCGGCAGTTGGCTGCACGGAAGCAGGGAGCCTGCCGAGGCTAGCGGGTCTAAAACCACTCACGTGCCGACACGGCCGCACCCGAGGCTGCCGCACGCCGCCCGAATCGTACCCCCGCAAGGAGCCGCAAGGGCTCGACCCGCGGGAGATACGGATCGGGTCAGCTTCGCAGCAGCACCGGGTGCTCCGCCGAGCACGACGAGGCGAATCGCTCGTTCTGCCGTCCTTTCCAGCAGTTCGTGGCGCCGCGACGGGTCACGGCGCTCGCTCGCAGGGCCGCAGCGAGGAGCTCGCGGCACGATCGAGGGGCGGGTCGCGCCGCAATGAGCGAGGCGACGAATTTAGCTCGTTCGGGGTCGTCGTCGCATCTCCGCTGCGACGCATTCCGGTCGCATCGCACAGTGCGCACACGGCCGCGCACCCGCGCCCCGTGGCCTCGCACAGCTCGCTTCGCACGAGGGTCCGTGGTGCAACTTTCGTTCTTGCTGCACCGAGCGCGGCAACGATTGGGTCGGGTCGGGGGGATTTCGTTCGCACCGCGGTGCCTTTGGTCCGCTCGCATTTCGTTGCCCGCCTCAAATTTCAGCCCAACACACTGCTTCCCCCTATAATAGATTTGCAGTTTTATTGTGGGGCTGACTCCGGGGGACCAAAGTGCTTGAGGAGCTTGTCATTTCTAGAGGAAACTTGCCCAACCCCCCGCCCGCACGGGGGCAAGGAGCAGCCACGAGACGCGGCTGTTTCTGTCGCACAGCAGGGGGACCGCAGCGCGCGCGCAGAAACTGCTGCAACGCAGCGCACCGCGCCCCTGGAATCCTTCGCCTCGCTCGAGCGATGCCGCCGCTCGATGCGCGGGTCGCCTCAGCGCGGCGCCGCGCGCACGGGTCAGCCGCGTTGGACGCATCGTGGAGCACGGGGTCGTCGAAATCCTCGCCTCCGTGCGGACGGGCCCGTCGCGCGCGACGAAACCCTCCGCGAACACCACCTTCCCCCTATAATAGATTTGCAGTTTTATTGTGGGGCTGACTAGGGGGGACCAAAGTGCCCGAGGAGCTTGTCATTTTTTGCGCCGCGCCGCAACGCGAAACCGTGCGCGCGATACAGCGTGTCAGGCCCACGCCGTGGGCAGAATCTGCCGCGGGGCGCAGAAACTGCCTGCGGGGCGCAGAATCTGCCGCGGGCCGCTCACGTTGCTCGCCCCCGGTCGGCCGATACGGCCTGTCAGGCCCACGCCCGTGCACAGAAACTGCTTGCGTGCGCAGGAAGTGCTGCAACCGCACGGTTTCTCTGCCCCGTGCGGCCTGTACACCCTGTCAGCCCCGCCCCCGTGCACACAAACTGGTTGGGTGCGCAGAATGTGCTGCAACTGCAGCGTGGCTCTGCCCCGTGCGGCCGATACACCCCGACAGCCCCACGCCCGTGCACAGAAACTGCTTGCGTGCGCAGAAACTGGTGCGTTTGCTAAGTTTGTCTGCCCCCGTGCGCAGAAACTGCTCCGTTTGCTACGTTTGTCTGCCCCCGTGCACAGAAACTGCTTGCGTGCGCAGAAACTGGTGCGTTTGCTAAGTCTGTCTGCCCCCGTGCGGCCGATACACCCCGACAGCCCCACGCCCGTGCACAGAAACTGCCTGCGTGCGCAGAAACTGGTGCGTTTGCTACGTTTGTCTGCCCCCGTGCGCAGAAACTGCTCCGTTTGCTAAGTTTGTCTGCCCCCGTGCACAGTTTGTCTGCCCCCGTGCACAGAAACTGCTTGCGTGCGCAGAAACTGCTCCGTTTGCACAGTTTGTCTGCCCCCGTGCACAGTTTGTCTGCCCCCGTGCACAGAAACTGCTTGCGTACGCAGAAACTGGTGCGTTTGCTAAGTTTGTCTGCCCCCGTGCGCAGAAACTGCTCGCTGCCTTGCCCCCGGGCGGCCGCTACACCCTGTCAGCCCCACGACCGTGCACAGAAACTGCTTGCGTGCGCAGGAAGTGCTGCAACCGCACGGTTTGTCTGCCCCGTG
>JAYESA010002120.1:27500-29703 GCA_036927795.1 Iris macrosiphon
GGGGCAGACAAACGTAGCAAACGCACCAGTTTCTGCGCACGCAGGCAGTTTCTGTGCACGGGCGTGGGGCTGTCGGGGTGTATCGGCCGCACGGGGGCAGACAAACTTAGCAAACGCACCAGTTTCTGCGCACGCAAGCAGTTTCTGTGCACGGGGGCAGACAAACGTAGCAAACGGAGCAGTTTCTGCGCACGGGGGCAGACAAACTTAGCAAACGCACCAGTTTCTGCGCACGCAAGCAGTTTCCGTGCACGGGCGTGGGGCTGTCGGGGTGTATCGGCCGCACGGGGCAGAGCCACGCTGCAGTTGCAGCACATTCTGCGCACCCAACCAGTTTGTGTGCACGGGGGCGGGGCTGACAGGGTGTACAGGCCGCACGGGGCAGAGAAACCGTGCGGTTGCAGCACTTCCTGCGCACGCAAGCAGTTTCTGTGCACGGGCGTGGGCCTGACAGGCCGTATCGGCCGACCGGGGGCGAGCAACGTGAGCGGCCCGCGGCAGATTCTGCGCCCCGCGGCAGTTTCTGCGCCCCGCGGCAGATTCTGCCCACGGCGTGGGCCTGACACGCTGTATCGCGCGCACGGTTTCGCGTTGCGGCGCGGCGCAAAAAATGACAAGCTCCTCGGGCACTTTGGTCCCCCCTAGTCAGCCCCACAATAAAACTGCAAATCTATTATAGGGGGAAGGTGGTGTTCGCGGAGGGTTTCGTCGCGCGCGACAGGCCCGTCCGCACGGAGGCGAGGATTTCGACGACCCCGTGCTCCACGATGCGTCCACCGCGGCTGACCCGTGCGCGCGGCGCCGCGCTGAGGCGACCCGCGCATCGAGCGGCGGCATCGCTCGAGCGAGGCGAAGGATTCCAGGGGCGCGGTGCGCTGCGTTGCAGCTGTTTCTGCGCGCGCGCTGCGGTCCCCCTGCTGTGCGACAGAAACAGCCGCGTCTCGTGGCTGCTCCTTGCCCCCGTGCGGGCGGGGGGTTGGGCAAGTTTCCTCTAGAAATGACAAGCTCCTCAAGCACTTTGGTCCCCCGGAGTCAGCCCCACAATAAAACTGCAAATCTATTATAGGGGGAAGCAGTGTGTTGGGCTGAAATTTGAGGCGGGCAACGAAATGCGAGCGGACCAAAGGCAGCGCGGTGCGAACGAAATCCCCCCGACCCGACCCTATCGTTGCCGCGCTCGGTGCAGCAAGAACGAAAGTTGCACCACGGACCCTCGTGCGAAGCGAGCTGTGCGAGGCCACGGGGCGCGGGTGCGCGGCCGTGTGCGCACTGTGCGATGCGACCGGAATGCGTCGCAGCGGAGATGCGACGACGACCCCGAACGAGCTAAATTCGTCGCCTCGCTCATTGCGGCGCGACCCGCCCCTCGATCGTGCAGCGAGCTCCTCGCTGCGGCCCTGCGAGCGAGCGCCGCGACCCGTCGCGGCGCCACGAACTGCTGGAAAGGACGGCAGAACGAGCGATTCGCCTCGTCGTGCTCGGCGGAGCACCCGGTGCTGCTGCGAAGCTGACCCGATCCGTATCTCCCGCGGGTCGAGCCCTTGCGGCTCCTTGCGGGGGTACGATTCGGGCGGCGTGCGGCAGCCTCGGGTGCGGCCGTGTCGGCACGTGAGTGGTTTTAGACCCGCTAGCCTCGGCAGGCTCCCTGCTTCCGTGCAGCCAACTGCCGACGCTACGGTCCCGTCAGTAGGTTCCCGGCCTCGCCGGCGACACCCTCGGTTGCCTGTGCATCAAACCCGGTCGCATCTGGGAAACGCCACGTTGCGGATGTTCCGAGCCGTCCCTTCCGCCTCGTGCGGTAACGGGAGGGCACCCGAACTCGTGCCACTCGATGCCCCCGAGTCACAGCCCTACGTCGGCTTGTTTGGACCGGCTGGGCACTCGGTGCGCGCGTGTGTAGGGCCTGCGGATGCGGTGGACGCGGAGGGGCGCGGGGGGACGAAAGAGTCCCCCGGCCCCGGACCCGAACGGTTGCAAATGTGCCGCTCTCGATGACACGACCGCCGGCCCCGCCGCGGTCCCTCGCCCCGTGCGAGCGGACGGGCGGAGGCGGCGTCGACGAGGACGTGCTACCTGGTTGATCCTGCCAGTAGTCATATGCTTGTCTCAAAGATTAAGCCATGCATGTGTAAGTATGAACAAGTTCAGACTGTGAAACTGCGAATGGCTCATTAAATCAGTTATAGTTTGTTTGATGGTACGT
>JAYESA010002121.1:0-29682 GCA_036927795.1 Iris macrosiphon
GCTTTGCTTACACTTGGGTTTCAAGAGTACATGAGTGTATATCAATGGCCTCCTTTTTTGTGTTGATTAGAGGGTAGCCATATAGGTTTTTTTGCAGCAACATGAGACTTTAACAAGGGTATCCTCTCCCCCCTACCCTTTAATTTGGTTATGGAGTATTTCACGTGCCTTATGGATCTAGCAGTTCACAGAGGCATGATCATCCCACTCTATAGAAAGGTTATTCTGCATGTCTTGTATCTCATTTATGTGGATAATTTACTCATCTTCATGGTCCCAACTATGGGAGTTATGGAGGAAATGTCTAGTGTACTAGATACTTTTGGTGGGGTGTCTGGGTTACGATTGAACCCAAAAAAAAAGTAAAGCATATCTCAACGCATATTCTCCGAAAAAGAAAGATCGTGCCTCGGTGTTGGGAGTCCCACAAGGAAACCTACTAGTTAAGTATCTCTGAGTTCCTCTATCTATAAATTATGCCAGAAGTTTAGATTGCCAGTCCTTAGTGGAGTATGCGCAGTGAAGAGTTGAAGGGTGGCATGCGCAGAACCATTCTTTTGGCAGAAGAATTGAATTAGTGCGTTCGGTAATCCAGTCCATTGCATGTTTTTGGTTACAAAACATTCTTCTTTCGGCGGCTACATAAAGTAGATTGGGAAGGTGTGCACAAATTTTGTATAGCGAGGAGGAATGCATGTGATTGAGTAGATGACTTTATGTAGACCAAAGAAAGAGGGAGGCGTGGGACTTCAGTCACTTCAGGTACTTAAGGACATTGCTGGGGTAAAGCTTGCTTGGAAGTTCATGATGGGGGAATTGTTATTGGCACGATGGATGTAGAATAGATACCTTAAAGGAAGGAACTTTTGGGCGGTCATGGCAAATAATAACAATTCGGTAGTCTTTAAGAACATTATTTACTATCATGATATGATAAAACCAAACCTCATAAGAGTTATCAAAGATGGGACAAAGACAGACTTATTGTGGACCCATGGATCGGACATCAGCGTCTAGTCGACCGATCAACTGGAATGTATTGGCTATGGGGCATAGGAGGGAGGTAGTAAGCTATACTATGAGTTTGCCTAACAGGTCGCTCCGAATATCATGAGGGTTCAAATAGCCCCTACAGTGGATGCAGACAATTGGATTTGGGAGAAGACAAGCAAGGCAACATTTGTGCATAGGGGTGTGTATGAGTGATTGCGGGAGGGGGCCCCGTTTTGGCGGCTGCTGATTTCATATGGGAGCGAGGGATGGCATAAATTTTTTAGTTATGCATGTATCCTGCTTGCTTGGGTCGACTTCTCATACTATATCAAATTATTCACTTTGGGGTACAAATAGGGGGCCCGGGATGGATCCTCTGCCAGCAGGAAAATGAGTCTATAGCGCATTTATTCTTTGAATGCTCGCAGACAAGGAAAATATGGACTGAACAGGTAGGAAAGCTGCAGATCAGCCACAGTAGGACTCTAGAACTACCTGGGATTATGGACACCATTAGAAGACACGGGGGGAATAACGCTGAATAGTTCTGAGAAGCACGACGCAGGTTTTCTGTGGCTGTCTGGCATATATGGAAGGAACGTAATAACCAAAATTTTGAAGGATTAGTTACTTTTAAGATAGGAATTTTACATAATTTTGAGTCTGATGCAAGGATGCTTGGGCCAATTAGAAGTCTGGCAAGAGATTGGTGTGATGTACTCTATTTGACATTAATACAATTACCTTCTTTCAAGGCATCCACGCATGCGAACTCCTTGGTACAGGTCACCCCTCTCGATCCTCCCCCTCCCTTACTCCCTCCCGCCCCTTCCCACGGCCGACCCCCTCTTCCTCCCCTTCCTCATTCTCTGTCCCTGATGCCCCCTCCCCTTGCCCCTGCACCCATCTCCCAGACTTTCTCTTCTCTCTCCTTCCCATTTTCCTCTGGATCCAGATCCAGATCTACAAGCGGTCGACCTCCTGTGGTGCCAAGGTGCCCGACTTCCTCCCAGAGAGTTTCGATCATCATTTTGTCCCGATCTCCCACAGGATCGACCATCCCCGCTAAGTGCGAATCATCATGCTAGCACTCCCACGGGATGATCGTTCCCATCAGGACATGATACCGCGCGAGCATAAGTTGCGCTTTCTCAAGGCCATGATCCTAATAGGCGAAGAAAGAGCTAAGCCACAGAGTCACACAGACAGTCCGAATGCAGCAAAAAAAGGATCAAACAGGTGATTGGTAACAAGTTTACAGAGTCATCATAGCGGAGGCATAAAATAAACACAATTATGAAACAAAATAAGAACTTTATTGACATTGAATCAATATTACAAGCGGCGCTAGGCCGAGATTACAAGTCGTTCAAGCCCTCTCTCTCGAAACAATAAAAGCATGTAAAGTGGCCTACAACATAAAATGATTCATAGGCAATATTCCAACATTATGTCTTGTATATGTGCTTCAGCTCCGGAAGCAACACTTCAAGGCTCTAGAGAGAACTCCATGCCTTAGCGCGCACGAGGGATTTTTACACCGAACGAGGTTCTCCTGCACCCTGCAAGAAATCTGGTCGGTTATCAGTAAATGAATGCACTAGTGGGGAGGGTTCTCGCCTGCTTAAAAAATCCAAACATGTTATATAGGTTTCGTGCACCATCTATTAAGTTGTCTTTCTAGTCTTATCTTAGAATCAGTTTCATCGCATAATGTACAAGCCTAACTCGTGTGGCAATACGCCGTATGATATAAAAAAATACGACGATACCTACCATTTTACCATTTTTCCTTCCCTGTCTAAAGTTAAAACAAAGAACGAATATATATAGTAAAATCCAAGGAATCGCATAAGCAAACACAAGTGTCATGAGTAGGGTTATGGTGCATGGGATATACAAATTACTCAGATGGGTTACAACAGATTGTCCAGGTGTTCAAATATGTACAAATGTCTTATACTCATATTCATTCAGGTGTTCCAGATTATTAGATGTGATGCAATAACTCGTACGCAAAATACCGCTAAGCGAGGATGACTTAATCTATATGAATATGAGATCACTGGCATAACGCCATAGTGGATGGTGTAGTCTCGGGGTAGAGATGGTGTACAAGCAAGAATATGGGGCATTGCACCCATCCCACCCGACGTAGGCTACTATAGTCAGGAGGTTCCAATCGTTAGGATCGGCCCCAGTGCTCTGGTGACCGTCCGCGAAAGGAGATTCAAAAATCTCTCTTGTGCACCAAGTTGTCCATGACCATGCAAGTCTCTAATCTTCCATGTCTCTTATCAGGTACACGTTCAAATCAGGCTCTTATCCGATACAAGTTCAAGTTCAATTTCAAGGCATAATTTTAAAAATATATATATATATCAACTCCCCGAGCCATCAAATTTAGTACAGGACGAGTGTTACTTAACTTAATATTATGCATTCCCTAGGTCGGAACTGCCTTGGTGACCTAACGGTTCTGAATACTTTCAGGTTTATACTTGCACGAAATGATAATTAGATTATCTTTCGGTAAACTGTATGAATGTAAGACATGGATCATGTTACCTGATTATGGCATAAAATTATATAACAAGCATTGAAACCAACGAGTGCGTACTAATTAGCATGTAAGGCAAGCAAACATTGAAACAGTAAAATATAAGCCTTTACTCTAGCGCGGGTCTAAAAGTTTAGTACGAGTATTGAAACCATGCAAGGCATATAGAGCGACATAATCTATAAGATGAGTAGTGTAAACATGTGAAATAACGTACTACGGATATTATATAATGATCTACTCGAAGCATTAGCGGAGTCTACTTACACGAGGCTAAGGTAGCATGCGAGGGTCCAACTATAAGCCAAGTTTTATTTCCATATTCTAACCCAAGCAATACAATATGGATTATTCCCTTAGCTAAGTGCGTTGTATTCTTATTAGCATGTAAGGGGTGATTTGTCTAGCGACTAACATATATTGTCTATATTTTAAGTGTGTAGGTTAAGCAAAGACAAGTTCATCATTGTCACCCACCTTAGCTATGATTCGCCTTGGTCGAGCGATATTCCGAGCACGTCTTTGAAAGTCTAAGTCTTAACTCCTGAAGGGCTATGCCTGAATAATTTATCTCAAGTGAGTCTTCTCACTGAGCAAAGCGAGTTGGGTCATCGTACTTGCACCATTTGAATTGTCTCTCTGCTTGAGCACAATAGATCATTACATTATACACCACTCAGAACAAGTCTCATCCTTGAGACTTCCTGAGCGCAAACCGCTCTATCGTATACCATCGAATCTATCTCAAGCATATCAATCTGTATCAATAGACCAGTTCGAACACAAATTCTTACTTGTTTCCTTATTTTATTTTACTTGTATACTGGGTCTGTCTCATTGAATGACTATCATTCAATCCAAGCTCTGCCTGGGTCTCTAATGCGCCTTAGTGCTGAACATATATCGCTTAACACGGGATATGTTATAATCCATCTTGAATGATGATATACGGCTGAGGCAAACTTATCAATATCGTTATACTCGTCCAAGAGTATCTAACACATTCACTTGTAGCTGTATTCGAGTTCAGCACATCACTGAGTTTAGATCGTACACATATTCCAAGTGTCCCCAAAATATATGTATTTTAACCAAGCATAGCGATAGAGGAGTCAGACGAGTTACTCGAAAAAGTCTAAGTGTTCTTGTCTTACAAATCACGATGATACCTCCAATGGGGTCAATTAAAATCCAAGTTATTCCAATCCCACTCAAACCAAGTAATTCATTACCGTCAAACATGATCTATTCGATCTAGCGATAGCGTCCATATCTTATTGTCCATTCTGTTTGTATCAAACATAGCACACACTTACCGTTCCAAGTCCAACTCTAAGTCATGCTACCCCAGTTCTATGGCTTGCTCAAGCAATACTCTAAAGTCGGTTAAATAAGTTCTTTCACTCAGTACATGATCGTCTGCCTAATTACTAGGTCATCTCACAAGGTCATAGGTACAGTTCATGCTCACGAATTATAGTACAAATTTTTTGTACAATGCTTTCCCCAATTTATAAGGTCAAATCATTGTTCATTTGCATGGGGTATTCTATCCAAGCTCATTTTTCTCAGATTTCTAAACATCGAGCATAGATCATCCTACTCATATCAATACATTCGTTTAGTACAGGGTCCAGGTCCGTTCAGTCAAATCTATGATATATCCATGTCGTACGTCAAGCTTAGTGATTCACATAGTCTATCTCCTCAAACATGTTGATAGAACCCACCTATCCATTCTTGTTCTAAGTCTAGACCACCAAGTCATGATTCAATTCTAAATCTTCGATCTCAATCATAACTCTAAGTTGTCCAACATGATTCATGTATTCGTTCACAAAATCATCCAGCATATCTTATTTCATGTTCTAGACTAACTCCTCCTCAAAATACTTTGATTCACTTGTATCCTGAAACTGTGTTATCGTGTCAAACCATAAGTCAAGATGATCCTTCAATTATGACGCTCCAGTTTACAGTAAGTTCGATCATCTCCGCTGGATGTGAGATCACCACACCAATGCTCTCGCGGGATAATCTTCCTAATTCGGGCGTGACGCATGTGCGAGCATGGAGTTGCGCTCGCACAAGACAAAAACGTTAAACGTTATGGTCATCATCGAAATGATCAAGATACCTTATCGTTACACTTTATTCCATCCAAGTTATATATATTTTTATTAAGTCATGTTCATCTAATAACCGTTCATGCCGTGATCATAATTCATCTAGCCAAATCGTCCAACTTCAATATTATCGTTGGATAAATCCATAGTCTACTTTTGGCATTCTGAAAATAACTAAGTTTAATACTCAAGCCAAAGTCTATCCACCTTTGCTATATTTTATTTTATCGAGTTCGTCTGAATAATCATCAGACATGTTCTCACGAGTTCGATCATCCCTGCTGGACGTGAAATCACCACTCCAGTGCTCTCGCAGGATAATTGTTCTCATCTGGGCCTGATGTCAAGTGTTATCCTTTGAACTAGATTCAAGATCGTTTGTCCAATTCAAGATCAAATACGTTATTTCTTACCTCTTTCACCGAACATCAATATTTATTTACTTGTATCAATCCATGCTATCTTCCAACTATTGATATTATATCAAGTCTATTTATTCGAAACCATAATATCCATAATCAAGCTAACTTCTATCGAGCGATATCCTATTCAACTTTTAATCCTCTATATTCAATTCAAAATTGTGCGCATGATCCACCAAGTTTCCTTGACCAAGATATTAATTCTATAACATTGAATCCCTATTCGATATAAGCCTTATCACTTGTTCAACACATTCTCAATCATTCGAACCAACTATCGCACGAGACCTTCGAATTCGCTCAAATATTTCCCAAACAATCCATATACCACTCAAGGTTTGAGCTACTCGACAATTTCTCAAATCTCTATCTCTATCCTTAAATTGATTATTTTTTCTTGAGCTATCTCATACACCACTCAAGAATTGAGTCATCCAAATAAATCCTTAATCGTGTTCGCATCACTCACTAGCATATCCACCAAGTCGTTCCTTAGAAATCCTGCACAATACCTAAGCATCACCCCGATAAATCTTAGTCTCTTATAAACCCCTATTAATAGCTATCCTAGTAAACCATATTTTGATTTGTATCTGCCGATACAAAATACCGTTCGAGCTATTTCTCAAAATTCAAGCACAATCCTCTATATTTTTCTTAGAAATAAACATATAACATTTTTATCGGTTGCCATTCTAAGTCTGACTTATCCTTATCTGAATGATATTCCAATCTCGCTCACAAACTGGCTCGCACCAAAGGGTCTTGGCACGCGATACTCAACACAAATTAGTCGAAAGGCTGTGTGCATAGCTAACCGTCCGAATGATATTCTATCTTGCACACTAACCCGCTTGGTAATCATGCATAGGTATTCAGGTTCACATAACTTGCCAATTGTAGCACGAATCCATTCCCACAAGCTTTAACACAGGTCGAAACAAGGGTCTTTGTATAACTAACCCGATCAAGCAATCATATCATTCATATGCAATTTTTTAAAAATATTTAGAATCATTGTAGGGAATATCCCGTTGGGGCCACTACTAAAAATTACAAGATTAGCGACATTTTTAGCGACGTCCAAATAAAACGTTGCTGAATTTTAGGTATTTAGCGACGTCAATATAAAACGTCATAATACGTCGGTAATAGTGACATGGAGCAACATTTAGCGACTATAATTATTATGAATATATAATATGTCGTTAGGTAGTCGCTAAACGTCGCTAAACATTGCTAACTTTTTAATTTTAGCAATATTTAGCGATGTTTATGTACTTAAGTCACAGTATATTATTATATCCACGACGTTTAGCGACGTATAGACCGACGTCGCTAATTTATTTCATATAGGGTTCGACGAATTTCTCTTCCCCCATTTCCTTCGATCGAAATCTTGAAAATTTTAAACACCACCCCATCCCGGCGCCCCACCTCGGCTCCCCCCTTTTCGGCCGAGTCCTCCCCCCTCCGGGGTGATCCTCCCTCCGTCAGCTCCTCCTTCCTCTGGCTCCCCTCCTCCATCCGACGTCCTCCCTCCTCCGGTGGCTCCTCCTTCCTCCGGCTCCCCTCCTCCCTCCGACGTCCGCCCCTCTCCGGTGGCTCCTCCTTCCTCCAATATTTTTCTCTCTCCAACTCCCCTCCTCCTCACTTGGTGAGCTCCTCTCTCTATCTCCTTTTTCTGTCTGTCTCTCTCTTTCTAACACGACACAACACAATATGACACGATACGACACACATTAACCCTAATCCTAACTCGGACACACACACACGCATGCGAACACACTAACACATGCAGATACTAACCCTAATACTGACACGGATACATGGACACACACAAACATAGACAAGACATGCCACAGACACACAAACCCTCCCTCCTTGCACGCTAGTACTATCTCGCCAATAATAATGAAAAAAAATAATCCGTACTATATAATAATAAAAGTTGCAAACCACCGACTATTACCAAGGGGTCGGTCAAGTTGGCAAACTATTCTGTTCTGAATTACCTTATTGTTCCATGTCCACACATATTCATTCCAGGCATTTAATACTGGCTTGCATCAGGCAGCGTTGAAAATCATCAAGGATACTACCCAGGACATGACAAAGTCCTATTTTCTCCTGACAATACAATATTGCATTGAAATCTCTACTAAAAAATAGAGACAATTGGAGTTGGGTATCCGCAATAACACTGATGTGAATAATCTCTCGCGACAATAGGTCTTGCTTCCATTAGTCATTGTGCCCATATACTGTCCTAAAGATGAAGTTGAATCTCTCTTTATTAGAGAATACTACTGCTATGGGTTGATCGGACATATAAATAATACGAGCGGACCAAGTCCTACTGGCCCAAATCAACTATATTCTCGCCATCTCACATTGACTCAGGTTATGAACCTTTGACCAGAGGTTAGGTGTCCTTCTAGTCAACTACTTTTTCGATTTGATTTTAGTTCCCAACAAAGCTATGTTGTACTTTATGATTTTTTGGTCACTTCTTTGATCTCTTACCACCGATCCATTGAGTAGGCCCCACACGTATTCCAGTTCATAATAGTCATTAATAACGTTTGGGTTGACCTTGGAAATCACTCAAACTCACCTCCAGGTCCGTGGTGAGTTCGGTTTGTAAGCCATGATCCTTCCTAACCTCATTATCTTGAGCTTCTAGGCTAAATCGTAGTAGTATTCTCCATTGAGGATTATCCACACGTAGCGTACCATCTATCATCTTAGAGTATCGTAGATCACTGAAGCCTGCCTCATCCTGTCTCATGTCCAAATGATACTTTTTTCTGAGTAATTGATGATATTACTCGATGGTTTGCTGGTATTTTCCTGCTGCATCTCCCTAATGACCTAGCTTCTTATTTGCATTGCTTGAGTCTCCACATAAGGAACTATTTGTCCTGCACTTGTCACCATCGATTCTTCTCTTTTATTTGTCGAATTGCATTTACCTAGAATACTATAAGCCATACCAACTGCCGTTGTGACCATCTTAGGAGCCATCTCTGGTTGTTGATGACCTTCGGTTGGATAGCATAGGAAAACTCGAAAGTCAGGAAAGATAGACATCACAGAGTTGCATACTGCTCTTCCTTCAAATGATTACTGCCAAATAATGTACACTAAAAACTATGAACTGCTCTCCCTAGTGACCCAAGCTCACTCAATCACTCAAATAGCCATAATTGAAGGTAGAATGAGTATCAGTGCATGTACTGTATTTAATGATGAGTATATATGCTAGGACTAGGAGTATCAGTACATGTACTGTATTTAACGATGAGTATATACTTGAAGATAATTGTATATTCATTTTTTTCGCAGAAGTACCTAGAAATGGATATGAATTACTATCTGCATCATCGTTTATGGATGTACCACCGTCATCCTGATAATATATGCAGTATGCGGGATGAATTCATTGAGGGTGTACAATAGTTCCTGCAGTTCGCCAAGGCATTCCCTCAGTACATGGACGGTACCAAAATTAAGTGTTCATGTGTGAGATATCGTAACTTGAAATATCATCCAGAAGTAGAAGTTATATATCATTTGTACTCAAAGGGTTTTACACCAAATTACTATCAGTGGACCGCGTACGGAGAATATGTGTCTTTAGCATCAGAGTCGGAGCCTTATGTGGAGCCATATATAGATGTCCACGACTGTGCTGCTTACGACGATGGGTGAACATAGTTTTTGATACGGCGGGGCCTAGTTTCGATCTGGACAATTATGATGCAGCTGAGGAGGCACCAAATATCGATGCTGCAAATTTCATTAAGTTACTGAAAAATGGAAGGACTCCATTATATCCTGGTTGTGAAGATCATTCACCGTTGGCGGTTGTTACAAGATTGTTGAGCATCAAGTCCGATTTTAACATGTCGCATGAATGCTATAACCGACTGATGGATTTGATTATAGAGATCTTATCAGAGGATGCAAAGTTGCCTAAAGACTTCTACCGATCTAAGAGGATGGTGAGATCGCTCTGGATGGGATATAAGAAAATTGATGCATGTCGCAACGGGTACATATTGTACTACAAAGATGACAAGGATGAAGATGCGTGCAGATTCTATGGTGCTGATCGCTACAAGGCTACTAGAAGAGAAAAGTCTATCTGTGCAAAGAAGCCTAGCGATTCGATGCACTACTTGCCTTTGACGCCGCGGTTGCAGAGGTTGATTATGGTGAATGAGACTGCAGAAAATATGAGTTAGTACAGGCAAAAATAGATCGAAGGAGTATTAGAACATCCATCCAATAAAGAAGCATAGAAGAACTTTGATCGAGAGTATCCAAATTTTGCTTCGGATCCGCGTAATGTCAAATTGGGGCTCTCCTCCGACGGTTTTACCCCATTCGGACTTTTGGGCTCCCAGTATTCGTGTTGTCCTGTGATCGTCACTCCGTATAATCTACCATCTTGGATGTGCATGAAGACTCCATATATGTTCCTAACCGTTATTATCCCGGGTCCGAATAATCCGAAGAGGAATATCGATGTATATTTACAGTCTTTGATAGATGAGTTGAATCAGCTATGGAAAGTAGGTGCCAATACGTACAATATTTCCAGAAAGAAGAATTTTTAGATGAGGTTAGCACTTATGTGGACCATCAACGACTTTCCAACTGTCACGCCCCAGTCCCAAAATACGTAGGACTAGGAATACGTAACACGCCAGCCGTATGTATATGAACTCCAATATATGGAAACCATATACACACGTACGCTATACATGAATATCCAATCCACAGTGGTAATATACTGTCATAACAAGTCATACGCAATCTATATCTCATCCACAGCACACATAATAGATAAATGGAAATCAATAACTGAATATCAAAGAAGTAGTCTCAAATAGGAATCTCAAAGTGTGATAGTCGGGTGGAAACAAATCCACTACAAATCGACTATAATAAACTACTAAAGAGAGAAGAGAATAAACTCTAATATAAGAATAAATGTCTAGAAAAAGAATAGCAACTAGAATCTCTAAACAGCTGCAATGAATCACATATAATCAGAAGGTAAGATTGCCTCAGACTGATAGCTAGCGTCAGGTCCAGGTCCATATTCCTGTGGGTACTCCTGCTCATCTATATCTGGAAAGGGACCAGGTCCTCAGAGGGATGTACCAAGATAAAAAAAAATATATGCCAATAAAGTACTGAAATATAAACATCCATTGGGGTCGCCTAACCATCTATGTGAATGCAGTTTGAGAACAACTTTCCACCAAGTGGGCTATCTGGCTGAAAACTAGGATTGGCATGACTCTCTCGGAGAACCAGGGGCCTCAAAGGCACGTCATCTTTTGAACGACGAAGGCCCGCCAAGTAGTATAGGGGTCATCACCGCCCGTATCTCCAGCGGAGCTTCCGGGTTACAGAAGGAAAAGTGTAAAGGAGCCCAAATGTCTTACTTGTTGTTCTCCCCATCCAATGCTCTAAGCATGTCATATCCATGACATGATAAACCTCTAATAATCGCCAGGTCTACTAGCATGCAAAGTTTCTATTGGCAGTTATCCCTATCCGTCGTACGACCTATACGTACCGGTGGCCAGCCGAGTACGCAAGTCCGTGTCCTACATGTGACTCACACTCGTGTAAGAATAGTGTCATGGCCAATGAAACATAATGCCTCATGATGATGGGGTAGTCTCATAAAGTAGGTCCAATGCATATACATAAATAAAAACATAGTACAACGACACCGTCATTGCACCCAAGTTTTCTTGGACGCGCAGTTTATATAGCAGTTAAAATAAATGAACTAAAATAAGCAAAAATAAACATGCATGCATCATATAAAATTTAAATACAGTACAATGGCAAGGTATACTTGCCTGGCAAGAAATCTGTAAAGTGTACGCGCCTAAATGTCAAGGACACGGGACCTGGAACTAAGGCCTCCTAACAAACGTCTCCGGATGCTGAAATAAACATCACCAACGTTTCCGGAATGAGCAAAATAGCTAAAAAGCACATCCCTTTCGTCCAATTTGGACACAGGGGCAAAACGATAATTTTGGGTAAAAGTGGGGTCCACGTATGGCCCACTTTGCACCAAAAAGTGTGCCAAGGGTTACAGTCTCTAAATGGGACAAACTATAGGTCAAACAACTCTAAATATCAATATGAACCCAACGGTATATCCAAATGTGGATTCTGATGGGCCGAACACAATTTTGTCCAAAAAGTCAACTGTGGGGCCCGCCAATTGGCGATTTGATCAACCGTCTCAGAATTGCGTAAAAATTGGGTAACAGGACCAGCGCATTACCACGAGTCCAGTGGCGCAAGTTTTATCGCAATCTGACAAGCGTGCACAAAATACGCGCGAGTTCCACAAAAGTTATGACATGGGGTGTGTCCGCGGATACGGGCTGATTCCGGCGCACACACGTATCCGAATTAGTTCCCACGAATTTTTTACATGTCCGTTTATGCTTCGTGCAACGTTCGATATAGTTGGAACACGGCGGGGCGGTCCCGTTTGGCGGGACGCGCTCCGTTTCACAACTTTTAGAATTCTAGAAAAAGTGGGTTCGTGGGGTTTTGTGACGAATTTAATTTTGTCCACAGCAGCTAATAATCTAGGGTTATTTAACAGAAAATAAACTAGGTCAAGTGTTCTACATGTATCAAAAAGAATCATCGAATTCAGATCTCTGAGGTGAGAGATACGAACTCGGCAACATGGGTGGTCACCGCAGTTTTCTGCGATCCCAGATTCGGTCTGCTCGTGCCAACTTGGGCGTTGTTTTCGCCTATGGGTACACGTTGTTCGAGGTCTGCTATTATACAAATATGGAAGAGGGTTAAGGGGTGAGCATACCGGTGAAGACGGAATGACGTTTGGTTGAGCGAGTCGACGGAAAACAACTCCGGAGCGAAGGTACCTCGTGTGGAAATCTGCAGTGTGCAAGGTCGGGGTCGTCGGGATTGGTTTGGACGGCCTGACGGGGTTCTCTGGCTGCGGTGGCAGCTCTAGATGAGAAGAGGGGGTCTGGAGATTTTAGATTAGGGTTTTATGAAATTATATATATATATATATATATATATATATATATATATATATATATATATATATATATATATATATATATATATATATAATAGGAAGAGAGAGAATGGGAGTGGGTTAAGTCCGCCGGGGGGGGTCTGTGATGATATTTGAATAAGGGTCGGGTCTGTTTGGAGTTAAAGTGGGGTTATCTGGCTGCTAAGTTGAAGGGATTTTTGCTAACGTTGCTTCTTTAGAATTGGATTGTTATTAAGTAATAGTTGTTATTATTAGTATTAGTTATTATTATATTATTAATTATTTCTTTATACTTTCTTTTCTTTTCTTTTCTTCTTCTTAAATATATATATACATATATATATATATATATTTGTATATATATATATATATATATATATATATATATATATATATATATATATACTCATAAGAAATTTATATATTAGAATAATGCACACCGTTAGGCTAGCAACTGCTCAAGGGGTCTCCTACATGGAATAAATTCTGAAAAATTTCTAATGGTCCCATAAATCCTCTAAGTGTCCGAACACCTAAAATAAAAATTATTAAAAATCTATTTCTCCTATTTAGCCCTAATTACTATAATTTAATTAATAATTAATAAATAAAAAGGTATATACGATTTTTAGGAAGGGGGTTTCACATTCTACCCAACTTGTAAAAATTTCGTCCTCAAAATTAAAATTAAGCCACGATAGAATGCAATGATGGTATAAGATATAAATTAACAATGTAAATTCATACCTTGGTCTGCGAATAGGTTCGGGAATCGCTTGCGCATGTCATCCTCGCGCTCCCAAGTTGATTCTCCTGGCGCGCCATGCCTCCATGCTACGCGAACCAAGGGAATAGACTGGTTCCTCAACACTTTCTCTCGACGATCAAGGATTCCCATGGGTTGCTCTTGGTATGACAAGCTCGGCCTAATGGTGATCTCTGAATGGTCGAGGACATGACTGCTGTCTGCCACATATCGCCTGAGCTGCGACACATAGAATACGTCATGTACTCCCTCCAGTGAAGGTAGTAGCGCAAGTCGATATGCCACATCTCCAACAACTCTCTCGAGCAAGTCAAATGGTCCAATATACCTTGGACTCAACTTGTCGCGCCCTCCGAATCGGATGGTGCCTCTAGTCGGTGATATCCTAAAGAAGACGTGATCGCCCTCTTTGAACTCCAAGGGACGACGATGAAGGTCTGCCCACTGCTTCTGCCTGTCTTGCGCTGCTCGCAAGTGTCCCTGAATCTTCTTGACTGTCTCTACGGTGTTGACCACCAACTCGGGTCCCAAAATCTGACGTTCTCCCACGTCACTCCAACACACAGGAGACCTACATTTTCTTCCATACAATGCTTCAAATGGAGCCATCTGAATACTCGCTTGATAGCTATTATTGTAAGAAAACTCTACAAGATGTAGGTGGTCCTCCCATGATCCTCCAAAGTCTAACATGCAAGCCCTCAACATATCCTCCAAGGTCTGAATAGTACGCTCCGACTACCCATCTGTCTGCGGGTGGTAAGATGTACTGAACTTCAGACGAGTACCAAGACTCTCTTGCATGCTCCTCCAAAAGTGCAATGTGAAGCGCGAATCTCTGTCCGATACAATACTGACTGGTATACCGTGCAATCTTACAATCTGCCTCATATATAAGTCAGCTAAAGCTTCAGTAGACTGGCCAACTCTAAATGGTATGAAATGGGCTGACTTGGTGAGTCAGTCCACTATTACCCACACTGTATCTCTTCCACTCGGACTCTTGGGAAAGCCTGTAACGAAGTCCATAGTGATGTGCTCCCACTTCTACTCTAGAATCGGAAGTGGTTGCAATAATCCTGCTTCCCTCTGGTGCTCCGCCTTCACTTGTTGACATACCAGACATTTAGCTACAAAGCGAGCTATTTCTCTCTTCATTCCATGCCACCAAAAATGTTATCGTAAGTCGCGATACATCTTGGTGCCTCCAGGATGAATAGAATAAATCAAACTATGAGCCTCTGTCATCAGCTCCTGTCGAATCTCTCTATTTGGAACATAAAGACGATCACCACATCGTAATGTCCCATCCTCATGAATGCGCAATCCTGTCTGCTCTCCGGCCTCTGTCCTTTCCTTCAGTCTCCGGAATCTGGCGTCTGTAGGCAAAGCTGCCTTAATCCTCTCTACCAATGATGATTGTACTTGCAAGTTGGCTAGTGTCCCATCTGCTCCGGATAGTATCACTTTATGCCAAGCTCTTGCAAGTCCTCCAATAGTTCCCTCTGTGCTGTCAAGAAGTAAGCTGCTGGCTTCCGGCTTAATGCGTCTGCTACCACGTTAGCCTTGCCTGGATGATAATGTAGCTCTATCTTAAAATCTTTCATCAACTCGAGCCATCGACGTTGCCTCATATTTAACTCCTTCTGCGTGAAGACGTACTTGAGGATTTTGTGGTCTGTATAGATCTCCACTCGTTCCCCATATAAGTAATATCTCCATAGCTTCAGAGCAAATATAACGGCTGCAAGTTCCAAGTCATGAGTCGGATAATTCTTCTCATACACTCG
This sequence comes from Iris macrosiphon, assembly GCA_036927795.1. NCBI lineage: Eukaryota > Viridiplantae > Streptophyta > Magnoliopsida > Asparagales > Iridaceae > Iris > Iris macrosiphon. Next base: position 15,745 of record JAYESA010002121.1, read on the forward strand.
TAACTGCCTAGATGCATATGCAATCACCTTGCCATGCTGCATCAATACGCATCCTAAGCCTTTCTCTGATGCGTCACTGTAGATCACATAACCTCTTGATCCTGACGGAATCGTCAATACTGGTGCTGTAGTCAGTCGCTTCTTCAACTCTTCAAAGGCGGCTTGACACTCGTCGGTCCATATAAATTCTTGGTCCTTACAAGTCAAATGAGTCATAGGTGCCGCTATCCTTGAGAAGTTTTTTACGAACCGTCGGTAATATCCCACAAGTCCAAGGAAACTTCTCACCTCTGCTGCTGATTTAGGAACAGGACATGTCTCAACTGCTGAGATCTTCTCTGGATCAACAGAAATACCATCTCCGGTGACAACATGCCCAAGAAATGAGACTCTGTCCAAGAAGAACTCATATTTGCTGAGCTTAGCATATAACTGCTCTCTCCTCAAAGTCTCTAGAACAATCCGCAGATGCTCCTCGTGGCTCTTCGAATAGACAAGTATATCATCTATGAAGACGACCACGAACTGGTCCAAGTACTGGTGGAAGACTCGATTCATCAAGTACATGAAGATCGCTGGAGCATTGGTCAATCCAAATGGCATAACCAAAAATTCGTAGTATCCATATCTTGTTCTGAATGCGGTCTTCGGAATATCCTGCTTCCGTACCTTTACTTGGTGAAATCTTGATCTTAAATCTATCTTCGAGAATACCTTAGCTCCACTGAGTTGATCAAACAGGTCATCAATGTGTGGCAATAGATATTTGTTCTTCACTGTCACTGCATTCAAGGCTCTGTAGTCAATGCACATACGCACTGACCCATCCTTCTTGGGTACAAATAGCACTGGTGCTCCCCAGGGTGATGCACTCGGTCGGATGAAATCTTTCTCCTCTAGCTCTTTTAACTGTGCCTTCAGCTCGTCCATCTCCTTCTTCGCCAGTCTGTAAACATGCGATGCTATAGGTGCTGCTCCGGGTGCTAGTTCAATTGAAAACTCTACGTCTCTGTCTGGGGGTAGTCCTGGCAAATCCTCTGGAAAGACGTCTAGAAATTCTGAAATAATGGGATGATAGACAATATCGTCCATTGCGAGCTGCATACCATCAAAGATTTCTATGGATCCTCGGGCAAACTCAAGTTCAGGCTGGCCTGGTACCTTAAAAAGAATGCTTCCTCCAAAACAATCGAAGAAAGCGTGGTACTTGCTTAGCCAGTCCATTCCAAGCACAATATCAAAAGATGGCATGAGAAGGACTAAGAGTTGGGCGTTTATCTCTGTGCCACGTATCACTATAGGACCCGATCTACAAACTCGGCTAACTGGTACAACTCCTCCTCCGGTAAGAATTCTAACACAACTAGATAATGGTGTAGAAGCAATATTGTGTTTGGCAATAAAACTAGATGATATGAATGAGTGGGTGGCTCCCGTATCAAATAATGTTACAGCAGGAAAAGTAAAAGCAAGGGTAATACCTGCTATGACATCCACCTCATGATCCATGTCATCTACCTCCAATGCAAAAGCTCGCCCATTCCTCTGCGATTGTCCATGTCCAGTCCTCATATACTGCTCCTCCTGAGTAGGTAGCGGTGGTCCTCTCTGAAATCCTCCTGCTGCTGGGGGTCGAGGTGCTCCCGGTCTGGTCATCTACTGTGCTGGCTTCGGTGCTGGAAGCACTAGTCTCTGTGCTGGCGGTGGTAGTGTCAATGTTTGCTGTTTTGGACAGTCTCTTGCCAAATGCTGTCCGGAACCACATCGTAAACACTGTCCCAAGCGGCCTCGACAATCCCTTAAAATGTGTCAGATTTTCCCACAATAATTACATTAGGGTTTCTCCGAAATCTGGTACGGTTCGGCTCTGTGTTGCTGATGCTACTGTGCCAAGGGACGTCTGATAGGTCCTCCCTGTTGTGTGTTGGCTGGTCCCTGTTGTATCCTTGCTGATCCTTGTTGTGTCCTCAGCTGACCTCCCTTTCCTCTGCTAATGGTTTCCTAAAATCTGGCCTCTGTCAGTAGTTCAGCATAAGAGACTCGGAACTGCGAGCTTGTATAATGTTGTAGCTCCTGGGTCAGTCCTCGATGAAACCTCTTAGCCTTAGCCAAATCATTTGGTAACAAAGTAGTGCCATATTTGCTGAGTCGACTAAACTCGGCATCATACTCGCCCACTGTTCGGTTCCCCTGCTCCAAGTGAAGAAACTGATCATACAAGGTATCCCTGACAGTGTCCGGGAAGTACTTTCTCTCAAAGCACTCCAAGAACTGCTCCCAAGTCTGGTAAGTACCCAACTGGCGCTCCATGGATTTCTACTAGTGATGAGCATTACCCTCTAGAAGCGTCTGTACACCCGTCATCCATAGGTCTGTAGGTAACTGCGATGCCTCCAGTAGCTTCTGCGTGTGAGTGATCCAGTTGGTAGTCTCCTCCGGGCTCTTAGTGCCCTTGTACTGCCTTGGACCCATATGAACAAAATCCTTCACTGATCCAACTCTAGCTCGAGGTACTGGAGCTAGTGCCTGGGCTGGTACAGTAGCCTGTGCAGCCATCCTCTTCAGTGCTGCCAAAAATTCTTGCCTCTGCTCGGCTGCCTGCTGCCTCTGTTCCTGTATCATCATCTGAAAGAATTGGAACATCTGCGCTTGGCCATCTGGCGGTACTAGGACAGGTGAAAGGTTCCTAATAGGTAAAGCGGGAAGATCAGATGGAACTGGAGTGTAAGTCTGTCAATCTGGCCCCGGAAGCCAGGGAATCGTTGGGGTCCCTCCTTGAGTCTGACCATTGAATCCAGAAATTGTGTCGCCATTGGCGACAGTACATCCATTTTGCAAATCCATCTCTCTGCAGGTGATGTACGAAAAGATTAGAAAAAGTACAGGAATCAAACATGATGCAAGTATTAAATAGGAAGGATAAGTTTCAGTCAAGCGTGGATGAGATCCTTATACTCTATTCTTATATGCAGGCTTGTTCGGTACAGTTACGTAACCGAGACAATATATTCTTGACCTACATGGGCCACCACTAAAAATATGTCACGCCCCAGTGCCAAAATATGTAGGACTAGGAATACGTAACACGCCAGCCGTATGTATACGAACTCCAATATATGGAAACCATATACACACGTACGCTGTACATGAATATCCAATCCACAGTGGTAATATACTGTCACAACAAGTCACACGCAATCTATATCTCATCCACAGCACACATAATATATAAATGGAAATCAATAACTGAATATCAAAGAAGCAGTCTCAAATAGGAATCTCAAAGTGTGATAGTCGGGTGGAAACAAATCCACTACAAATTGACTATAATAAACTACTAAAGAGAGAAGAGAATAAACTCTAATATAAGAATAAATGTCTAGAAAAAGAATAGCAACTAGAATCTCTAAACAGCTGCAATGAATCATATATAATCAGAAGGTAAGATCGCCTCAGACTGATAGCTAGCGTCAGGTCCAGGTCCATACTCCTGCGGGTACTCCTGCTCATCTATATCTAGAAAGGGACCAGGTCCTCAGAGGGACGTAACAAGATACAAAAAATACATGCCAATAAAGTACTGAAATATAAACATCCATTGGGGTTGTCTAACAATCTATGTGAATGCAGTTTGAGAACAACTTTCCACCAAGTGGGCTATCTGGCTGAAAACTGGGATTGGCATGACTCTCTCGGAGAACCAGGGGCCTCAAAGGTACGTTATCTTTTGAACGGCGGAGGCCCGCCAAGTAGTATAGGGGTCATCACCGCCCGTATCTCCAACGGAGCTTCCGGGTTACAGAAAAAAAAGTGTAAAGGAGCCCAAATGCCTTACTTGTTGTTCTCCCCACCCAATGCTCTAAGCATGTCATGTCTATGACACGATAAACCTCTAATAACCGCCAGGTCTACTAGCATGCAAAGTTTCTATTGGCAGTTATCCCTATCCATCGCACGACCTATACGTACCGGTGGCCAGCCGAGTACGCAAGTCCGTGTCCTACATGTGACTCACACTCGTGTAAGAATAGTGTCATGGCCAATGAAACATAATGCCTCATGAAGATGGGGTAGTCTTATAAAGTAGGTCCAATGCATATACATAAATAAAAATATAGTACGACGACACCGTCATTGCACCCAAGTTTCCTTGGACGCGCAGTTTATATAGCAGTTAAAATAAATGAACTAAAATAAGTAGAAATAAACATGCATGCATCATATTGAATGTAAATACAGTACAATGGCAAGGTATACTTGTCTGGCAAGAAATCTATAAAGTGTACGCGCCCAAATGTCAAGGACACGGGACCTGAAACTAAGGCCTCCGAACAAACATCTCCGGATGCTGAAATAAACATCACCAATATTTTTGGAATGAGCAAAATAGCTAAAAAGCACATCCCTTTCGTCCAATTTGGATACAAGGGCAAAACGGTAATTTCGGGTAAAAGTGGGGTCCACGTGTGGCCCACTTTGCACCGAAAAGCGTGCCAAGGGTAACAGTCTCTAAATGGGACAAACTATAGGTCAAACAACTCTAAATGTCAATATGAACCCAACGGTATGTCCAAATATGGATTTCGATGGGCCGAACACAATTTTGTCCAAAAAGTTAACTATGGGGCCCGCCAATTGGCGATTTGGTCAACCGTCTCAGAATTGCGTAAAAATTGGGTCACAGGACCAGCGCGTTACCACGAGTCCAGTGGCACAAGTTTTGTCACAATTTGACAAGCGTGCACAAAATACGCGCGAGTTCCACAAAAGTTGTGACACGGGGTGTGTCTGCGGATACGGCCTGATTCCGGCGTGCACACTCGTCCGAATTAGTTCCCACAAATTTTTTACGTGTCCGGTTACACTGCGTGCACCATTCGGTATACTTGGTACATGGCAGGGCGGTCCCGTTTGGCAGGGCGCTCCATTTCATAACTTTTAGAATTCTGGAAAAAGTGGGTTCGTAGGATTTTGTGATAAAATTAATTTTGTCCACAGCATCTAATAATCTAGGGTTATTTAACAAAAAATAAACTAGGTCAAGTGGTCTACACATATCAAAAAGAATCACCGAATTTGGATCTCTGTGGTGAGAGATACGAACTCGGCAACATGGGTGGTCACCGCAGTTTTCTGCGATCCCAGAATTCGGTCTGCTCGCGCCTACTTGGGCGCTATTTTCGTCTATGGGTACATATTGTTCAAGGTCTGCTATTATACAAATATGGAAGAGAGTTAAGGGGTGAGCATACCGGTGAAGACGGAACGACGTTTGGTTGAGCGAGTCGACGGAAAACAACTCCGGAGCGAAGGTACCTCGTGTGGAAATCTGCAGTGCGCGAGGTCGGGGTCATCGGGATTGGTTTGGACGGCCTGACGGGGTTCTCTGGCTGCGGTGGCGGCTCTAGATGAGAAGAGGGGGTCTAGAGATTTTAGGTTAGGGCTTTATAAAATTATATATATATATATATATATATATATATATATATATATATATATATATAGGATAGGAAGAGAGAGAGAATGGGAGTGGGTTAAGTCCGCCGGGGGGGGTCTGTGATGATATTTGAATAAGGGTCGGGTCTGTTTGGAGTTAAAGTGGGGTTCTCTGGCTGCTAAGTTGAAGGAATTTTTGCTAACGTTGCTTCTTTAGAATTGGATTATTATTAAGTAATAGTTGTTATTATTAGTATTAGTTATTATTATATTATTAATTATTTCTTTATACTTTCTTTTCTTTTCTTTTCTTTTCTTTTCTTCTTCTTAAATATATATATATATACATATATATATTTGTATATGTATATATATATATATATATATATATATATATATATATATATATATATATATATATATATATATATATATATGTATATGTATATATATATACTCATAAAATTTTTATAGATTAGAATAATGCACACTGTTAGGCTAGCAACTGCTCAAGGGGTCTCCTATATGGAATAAATACCAAAAATTCCTAATGGTCCCATAAATCCTCTAAGTGTCCTAACACCTAAAATAAAAATTATTAAAAATCTATTTCTTCTATTTAGCCCTAATTACTACAATTTAATTAATAATTAATAAATAAAAAGGTATATACGATTTTTAGGAAGGGGATTTCACACCAACATATGGAATATTATCGGAATGGAGCACTCATGGTCGTCTCTCATGTCCATATTGCATGGATCGTACTAAGGCTTTCCGTTTGAAATAGGGAAGCAAATCGTGCTTCTTCGATTGTTATCGACAATTTCAGTCGAAGGATCATCCATACCGGAGAAACAGGAATACTTTTTGTGCGGGTGTTGTGGAGAAGGCCAATCCACCGCCAAGGTGGCCCGAATACACGATATGAGAAGAGGTAAAAGATTTACCAAGTGCTATCGAAGAGCCTTCTAAGGGGTACAAGTATGACGGATTTGGTCGCACCCATAACTGAAAGAAGAGGAGTGTATTCTAGGATCTGCCATATTGGAGCACGAATTTGACCAGACATAACCTTGATGTCATTCATATCGAGAAGAATATATTTAATAATACAATTAATACTGTAATAGAGGTAAAGGGGAAGACAAAAGATAATCCGAAGGCCATGTTGGACTTAGAAAAAATATATAGACGTCCTGTATTGTATTTGATAGAGGAAGGGAATGGAAAGTTAAAGCAGCCAAAGTCGGTTTTCTCACTGGAGAAAGAGGATAAATGAAGACTTTGTAGGTGGATTCAGGGTCTAAAATTTTCAGACGGGTACGTGTCAAACTTGAGAAGATGCGTTGACCTCAAGGAGAACAAACTGGTAGGTATGAAGAGACATGATTGTCATGTATTCATGGAGAGGTTAATTTTGATTGTATTTCAGGAATTCTTACCGCAGGTCGTTTGGGATCCATTAACAGAGCTCAGCATATTTTTCAGAGATCTTTGTTCTACTAAGTTGCGCATCGATCATCTAGAAAAGCAAGAGAAGGACATTGCGATAATACTATATAATCTCGAGAAGGTGTTTCCTCCTGGATTCTTTGATACTATGGATCATTTGCTAATTCATCTTTCCTATAAGGTACGTATTGGTAGTCTTGTCGGTTATCGATGGATGTACCCCTTCGAGCGGTATCTGAATCACCAAAAGAGAAAGGTGAAAAATAAGGCACAGGTTGAGGGCTCTATTTGTGAAGCTTATGTTCTCGAGGAGATTACAAAATTTTGCTCGACGTATTTTAAACCTTATATTGCTACTAATAGAATGAGAGCTCCGAGAAATGACAACGAATATCAGGAATCTAATGATGCAATACTCAAAGTATTCAATGCATCCGGAAAGCCTTCGGATAAAATAAAGGAGAGATATTTGAATGACGATGAGCTAAGGGCTGCTCAGTTGTATATATTACTCAATTGTGATGAGGATAAAGTGGAGAAGCTAGAGGGGTAAGTAATTAATATGTCCATGTTTACATTATCTCAATGTAATAGTATAAGCTATTATGCTACTAATCAGCGGTGCTTCGTTATTTTCAGCACATATAATGATGAGTTGAGGTCGGTTAGATCCTATATAACAGACGACGAAGTAGAACAAGAAATGAGATGTCATTTTCCTTCTTGGTTGAGCACATATGTAAGGAGCTTGGTAATTTTTTTTCCTGCACTTGCACAATAAATAACTTACTATCGCTACTTTGGTATTTAGGTCGATCGTCTAATAATACCCAAGACTGGATCTATTAGAACTCTAGCCAAGAAAATAATTACTGCAGTCAAAATATGGCCAAGTTTCTATGTGAACAAGTTAACAAATGCTTCGATCAGAGACAGCTTTCTGGATCTTGATTCCATGAAAAATAGTTATTTGTGTATCAAATCTTCGAACTACAAAGATGTCGATCCTGGCAATAATTTCTTTGGCATCTTATGAGAGATTGTGGAGTTGACATATAATTATGGCACAAAACCTGCTAAGATCATGCTATTCAAGTATGAATGGTTCGATCTGATTCAAGATCAAGGTTAAAAAATTGACAAGCATGGCCTTGTGGATATAAACTACAAGCGTAGATATCAAGGCAACGAACCATTTGTCCTATCAAGTCAGGCTCAGCTCATGTACTTCACAACTTATCCTAGACGGGGGATAGCGAGGTCAGATTGGTAGGCAGTATGCAAGACTAAAGCTAGAAATACCTTTAATATTGACGAAATAGCTTATCAGGAGGATGAGCTACCTCTTGTAACAAATATAATAGATGTGGACTCAACGGAAGTTACTCATTATACGAGTAATAATATAAAAGATGTAGAATTATCCGAAGAGGAAGACGAAGATGAAGACAAAGTAGATGAAAGTGAAGATGAGGAGAAAGAGAAAGAGGGGGACGAGGAAAGCAAAAAAGATAAATTTTCTGAAGATGATTGAAAATAAAATATTTTGCCTGTAGAATATACTATATTTTGACTGTAGAATGTACTATTTTGAGAAGATATGTATTATATTTTGATTGTAGAATATACTATCCATTTAGACTTGTGACACCACTAGTTATTTACTGTACAATTCTATAAATGCTGTGAGATATGCATAACATTTTGACTATAGAATGTACTATATATTTGTGTATTTCTTTATTCATCATATGTTGTTATCAGGTATGACAGGATGACACGGAGGGTTCAGCAGGTCCCGAGGTAGACGGAGTGCTCCTTCGATACTGCCTACTGTTGGTTTTGGATCCTCGTCGCCTAGTACTCCAGTATATCGATTAGTCACATCTCCGACTGCGACGACGTTACATGGCATCACTCCTGGGATGAGTAGTTCTAGGCCTGATAGTACTCCCTCGTCCAGCGTTCCTTCTGCTAATGGAACCATGGAGACAGATGAGCATATGAAGGAGGTCGAGCCGACGTTGTTCCAGTATCAGCTAAATCCTCCATGCACCTCCCGAGAAGACGAGGATAGAGATTTGGGCCGACGGTACAAAGTAAGTCAATTAGATGGTTTAGCATCATATATATCGTATATTTCTTTATTCATGATATATTGACTTTTTTGATTAAAATAATTATCTCTGTATAGATATCGTCCCTCGTCGGTACAGAGATGCCTGGGCCTCTTTTTGAGGAACAACTATAGTAGCCCTTGGATCAACTAGTCTGAAGCTCTAGAGGAGAGGAAGGCATTTTGGTTTGCGCACTTCAAGATAAAAGTATATTATATAAATCCTCTAATTTATGCATATTATATAACTTACTAAATTATTTATTGTAGCAAACATATTTCTGTCCTCCGTATCGGGCCGAGTTGATTGAGCAGATGTTTTCTGCCATTGCCGCCAAGCTTATCCGTGATGCTCTGGATGACCAGAAGGCTCGTGATCACGTTGGAAAACCGATCCAAGGTTAGATCATGCCTGAGCAGTGGACTGCGATGAGGGCTAGATTCGATGATCCGAGGTACAAGGAAAGGTCTGAGAAGGCCAAGGCGGCTAGGCGGAAGGTAGCAAAGTGGTGTGGGGGCTCGATTCTGATGACGAAATATTTCTGTCGTTTGGTATATTTTTTATTTCAGAGATATTATTTTAATGCAAGTACGATAAAATGGTAGTAGGAAAAAATATTTAATTTTAGTACTAAATAATATATTTTTAACAGGTACAGAGGGGTGAGGATGCAAACATGGTGATTGTCTTCTTGGCCACCCATCGAAAGGACAGAAATCTCATTGATGATAGGGCCTCGCAGACCTATGTAATTATTACTTTACTTTGTGTTAATTTTAATATAATTTAGGCAATTATCGAGTATCCAAACTTTTTTAGGCCGAGTATCTTAGGCCGCGTGAGCGGGCAACTGCTAGTGTACCTGCAGTGGGAGAGGCTGGTACTTTCTCACAGCCCTCTCCAGCTCCGTCGGGGGACGAGCTGTGGGTAACCGCTGCTGGTGGTCTCAAGAGGGGGACATACTACGGTACGGGATCCAATGGCGCCCTTGTTATGACGCAATCATCTACGGCCTCCCCGACAAGTGCACATTCTCCATAGCCCTCGTAGTCGTTGGCCCGAGTCCAGGAGGCCGTTCATTGTCAGATTACGTCTTTCCATGATGAGTTACTACGAAGGATGGAGGAGCAGCCCCTGTCCCAGCCGTAGGCGGACGATGCGACGCTCATCGTACGATTTAATATCCTCGAGCGCAGTATCATGGAGCTTCGGGATTTTATAGCTGATCTTAGAGCGTAGACAAAGCGTAGCATGACGGAGCTGCATGCATCATAGTTGTCCATGGGCGAGAGGCTGACGATGATGCAGGATTCAATGGTTTATAGCAGTACGAGGCTGTTATCTACCATGGATTCATACAACCAGTGACTAGCAGAGTTGGAGCGGATACGTCCTCCTGGTGCGCCTACATCGATACAGACTCCACCGACGTTACTGCCTTCTCCATCGATATCGGTATCGATTTTACGGGAGCAGTATGATCTATTCTTATCCTTCATGCGAGCCGGTGGTCATCCTCCTTCATATTCGTAGTAGTCCTAGTTAGGACCGTTTATTGATTGTTTATGTTTCAGACCTATGATATTTGGTCATTTATGAATATTTTTATTTTTGAGGCATTCAGACATTATTTTTTGTATTCTTTAGGATGAGGCTTTCATACTCAGTTGTGTGGATATTTGTTGTATTCTTTACGACGATATTTTCTTCTGGTTTGGTTTGTAATCTCAATGTTTTATTTTCTTCAAATTTTATTATATTATTTATATTAAATATATGTTAATTTACCAGTGTTGAATGTTCAACCGAAGGGGGTCGGCAAATCCTGCAAATTCAATGGAGGGTTGCTCTGGGTCTATTTGTACAAATTGTGAATTCATAAACTGCAGGAAGAATAGTTTGGAAATAATTCAGTATTTATTTTTGTATTTTTTTACTGTATCTTTAGCAACATTTTTAGCGACGCTTTGCGACGTTTAGCGACGTCTACTCACGTCGCTAATTACGTCGCTAAATACGTCGCTATATACGTTGCTAAATCCGTTGCTACACACGTCGCTAAATAAGTCGTTGTCCATCGCAAATTGCTGACATGGCAGTATTGCCAGGTCATAATAATGTCGCTAAATTAGTCGCACATACGTCGCTAGAAAAGTTGCTATTTACGTTGCTATAAATGTCGCTATCTACGTTGCTAATTTAGCGACATATAACGACAAAAATACACGTCGCTAATTTAGCAACGTTGCATTGCTAAACGTTGCTAATATAGCAACGCATTTACGTCGCTAGAAAACGTCGGCATAGCGATGTTTGACGATGTTTTTTATGTCACGACTAGTTTAAAGGCGACTACAACAAAACTTCGCTAATTACGTCGTTAAAATTATTTAGCGACATTTTTTGGCCATTTAGCGACGTTTCTTTACGTCGCTAATTTGACTTATTCTGGTAGTGGACATTGAGAGAGCGTATGTACATAACCCATGAACGAGCTTTCAAAACTGAGAGATTCGATACGAAGTCCAAGGACGTAAAGCCGTGCTCTGATACCAATATGTCATACCTCGATCTCCCGCAGGATCGGCCGTCCCTGCTAAGCGCGAATCACTGTGCTAGCGCTCCCACAGGACGATCGTTCCCTTCAGGATGTGATGTCGCGCGAGCACAATGTAAACCCCCTAAATTTTAAATTTTATTTTTAAGTACTTTTATCTTATTGTTGAATTTCTTTGGATTATTTCTTAGTTAATTGGAAAAGAAAACTCTTGATTTATTTATTTGTATAAATATTTATTTAAGAGTATTTCATAAGACTATTTTTTATTCTATTATTATTATTATTATTATTATTATTATTATTATTATTATTTGTCAAGTAATACAAATTTTGTAGAATTAATTTAGTGCGCAAATATATTTTTCTTAGATTTTTATACCCTAATATATATATATATATATATATATATATATATATATATATATATATATATATATATATATATATATATATAAGAATTTATAAAAAAAAAAACCTATTCCAAACACCCACCCCCACATGCGCGGATAAGTCCAGAGTCGCTACCCCTCTCTCTCATTCATATATATAAATACAAATATATATATATATATATATATATATATAATCTATTATTAATAAATAAAACCCTAACCCTATTATAACCTACCTCTGGCCTCCTCCGACTGCCACTAGGCCGTGGAATCGTCGGCCGATCGCTCAGGTGCACGTGCAGCAGCGGCAGAAACAACAGCTCCACGAGCCATATATATATATATATATATATATATATATATATATATATATATATATATATATATATAAAACCTATTATTAAGAAAAAAACCTAACCCTATTATAACCTACCTCTGGCCTCCGATGACTGCCGCTAGGCCGTGGAATCGCCGGCCGACCGCTCAGGTGCACGCGTAGCAGCAGCAGAAGCAGTAGCAGCTCCATAAGCCCATGTTCCCGCCGTAATTTATCCTTCCTTGATGATTCATTTCATGCGCCATCTTCTTCGGTATAATCGCAACCTCACCCTCCTTGTGTCCTTTCAAGTAGAATATTTAGTTCACGTTGTGTGAATTTTAAATCGAGTTCCAAAATTAAGAAAAATCATGATTTTTAGGAACCCAAGAACAGTCCATGATACCTAATTTAGGAACCCATATCTTTCTCCATAGTTGTAGAAATGTCGAACTAATTTTACCTATGTGCAGACCACCTGACTGACAACCAAATCCATAAAATAGTTTAGTTTAATTTATAGTTTTTGGCCATTAAAAATAAGGTTAACAGCCATAAAAATATGTTTTTAAAACATTAAAACTTGCGATACAAAGTGCGCCCTGCCAAATGGGACCACCTCATTGCGTACCAATTACACCAAAAGGCGCGTATGATATATCCTGAAGTGTGGACTTTTGTGAAAGTTAATTTGGACGTGCGTGCACACCAGAAATAACCCGTATCCGTAAATAGTCCCTCATATCAAAGTTTTACAAAATATCCTAGAAGTTTGTGATTGTTCATCGGAATGTGACAAAACTTGCACCAATGGAGTCGTGGTATCAAGTCGGTCATGTAACCCAAGTTTCACGTTATTCCGAGACAGTTGATCGAACTACCGTTTCGTGGGTTCTACGGTTTGACTTAAAGAGTAATTTTGTGATCGGCTCACCGGAATCCAAAACTGGACATACCTTCGTATCATCGATTATGATTTGTTTAACCTATAATTTTTCTCTTTTAGAGACCTTTATCCCAGACACATTTTTTAATGCAAGGCGGGCCACATATGGACTCCGTTTTGGCCAAAAATTACTGTTTTACCTCTGTGTCCAAATTGGACAAAAGGGTAAAGTTTTGTTTTTTTACTATCTCAATGATTCTAGAAATATTAGTGAGATTTATTTTACTATCCTTCCTTGATGATTCATTTCATGCGCCATCTTCTTCGGTATAATCGCAACCTCACCCTCCTTGTGTCCTTTCAAGTAGAATATTTAGTTCACGTTGTGTGAATTTTAAATCGAGTTCCAAAATTAAGAAAAATCATGATTTTTAGGAACCCAAGAACAGTCCATGATACCTAATTTAGGAACCCATATCTTTCTCCATAGTTGTAGAAATGTCGAACTAATTTTACCTATGTGCAGACCACCTGACTGACAACCAAATCCATAAAATAGTTTAGTTTAATTTATAGTTTTTGGCCATTAAAAATAAGGTTAACAGCCATGAAAATATGTTTTTAAAACATTAAAACTTGCGATACAAAGTGCGCCCTGCCAAATGGGACCACCTCATTGCGTACCAATTACACCAAAAGGCGCGTATGATATATCCTGAAGTGTGGACTTTTGTGAAAGTTAATTTGGACGTGCGTGCACACCAGAAATAACCCGT
>JAYESA010002122.1:0-29670 GCA_036927795.1 Iris macrosiphon
TAGAATGCATGTAGATTGGTGAAAACGACGAGTATAGATTGGTGATTCAAACCGAAATATGGTATAAAAGTGGCGTAGATTTTGGAAACGAGTACTGAAATGTGATTGTAATCAAAATAAGGCATCAAAACGATCGTATAATAGTTAAAACGAGTATAAATGGGTGATTCTAACCGAAATATGGTATTTAATGGGTTTAGAATGCTGAAAACATGTTTAGATCGGTGATTCTAACCAAAATATCATCTTATAAAACGGACATGGAATTGTGAAAACGAGATGGATACTAACTTAAATATGATAGCATAGAATGGTGAAAACGAGTATATATGGGTGATTCTAACCGAAATATATTTTAGAATAGGCATAGATTGATGAAAACGAGTATAGATGGACGATTCTAATTATGGTATAGAATGAGCTTAGATTGGTGAAAACAAGTATAAATAAATAGGTGATTCTAACAGAAATATGGAATAGAATGAGCATAGAATGATGAAAATAAGAACAGATGGGTGATGGTAACCGAAATTTGGTATAAAACAAGTGTAGAATGGGGGAAAACGAGCATAGATGTGTGATTTAACCAAAATTATGGCGTAAAACGGGCGTAGAATGGTAAAAACGAGTATAAACGGGAGGTTCTAACCGAAATAAGGTATATAACCGGCCTAGGTTGGTGTAACGAGTACAGAAATAAGATTCTAACCGAAATACGGTATCAAAAGCTCATGAAATGGTGAAAACGAGTGGAAACGGGTGATTCGAATCGAAATATGGTACAATACGATCGTAGAATGATGAAAACAAATTTAGATCCTTGATTCTAGTCAAAATATTGTATAGAACAGGTAGAATCATGAAAACGAGCATAGATGGGTGATTCTACCAGAATTATGGTGTAGATTGACATAGAATGGTGAAAACGAGTATAGACGGGATATTCTAACCGAAATAAGGTATATAACTGGCCTAGATTGGTGAAACGAGTATAGAAATATGGTTCTAACTTAAATAAGGCATCAAATGCTCGTAAAATGGTGAAAACGAGTACAAACATGTGATTCCAACCGAAATATGGTATAATATGATCGTAGGATGATGAAAACGAGTTTATATTGCTGATTCTAATCGAAATGTGGGATAAAATATGGGTAGAATCGTGAGAACAAGTATAGATGAGTGATTCTAATCAATATATGGTGTAGAATGTGCGTCGATTGGTGAAAACGAGGATCAATGGGTGATTCTAACCAAAATAGGGTAAAAAGTGACCTAGATTGGTGAAACGAGTACTGAAATGTGACTGCAATCGAATTAAGGTATCAAATGATCGTAGAATGGTGAAAACGAGTATAGACGGGTGATTCGAACCGAAATACGGTATAATATGATCGTAGCACGACGGAACGAGTTTAGATTTTTTTGATTCTAATCGAAATGGGGTATAAAACATGAGTAGAATTGTGAAAACGGGAATAGATTTATGATTCTTATCGAAATATGGTGTAGGATGTGCCTAGATTTGTGAGAACGAGTGCATATACGTTATTGTAACCAAAACAGGGTAAAAAAGTGGTATAGATTTGTGGAAACGAGTACTGAAATGTGATTATAATCGAAATAAGGGATCAAATGATCGTAGAATGATGAAAAAGATTATAAATGAGCGGCTCGAACCAAAATATGGTATAGAACGAGCTTAGAATGCTGAAAAAAACGTTTAGATCGGTGATTCTAACAAAAGTATGGTATAAAACGGCCGTGAAATTGCGAAAACGAGTATAGATTGTTGATTCTAACTGAAATAGGGTATAGAATGAGCGTAGAGGGGTTAAAACGAGCATAGATGGGTGGTTCTTATCGAAATAGGGTGTAGAATCGGCATAGATTGATGAAAACTAGTATAGATGGACGATTCTAACCGAAATTATGGCATAGAATGAGCTTAGATTGGTGAAAAACAAGTATAAGTAGGGGATTCTAACCGAAATATGGAATAGAATGATTGTAGAATGATAAAAACGATTATGGATGGGTGATTCTAACCAGATTGTGGTATAAAACAGGTGTAGGAACATAGAAAACGTGCATAGATGTTTGATTCTGACCGAAATTATTGTGTTGAATGGGCGTAGAATGGTGAAAACGAGTATAGACGGGAGATTCTAACCAAAGCAAGGTATATAACTGTCCTAGATTGGTGAAACGACTATAGAAATATGATTCTAACCGAAATAAGGCATCAAATGCTCGTCAAATAGTGAAAACGGGTGTAAACGGGTGATTCGAACAGAAATATGGTATAATATTACCGTAGGATGCTGAAAACTAGTTTAGATCACTGATTCTAACCGAAATATGGTATAAAACAGGGCTCGAATCGTGAAAACGTATATAGATGAGTGATTCTAACCAAACTATGGTGTAGAATGCATGTAGATTGGTGAAAACGACGAGTATAGATTGGTGATTCAAACCGAAATATGGTATAAAAGTGGCGTAGATTTTGGCAACGAGTACTGAAATGTGATTGTAATCAAAATAAGGCATCAAAACGATCGTATAATAGTTAAAACGAGTATAAATGGGTGATTCTAACCGAAATATGGTATTTAATGGGTTTAGAATGCTGAAAACATGTTTAGATCGGTGATTCTAACCAAAATATTATCTTATAAAACGGACATGGAATTGTGAAAACGAGATGGATACTAACTTAAATATGATAGCATAGAATGGTGAAAACGAGTATATATGGTTGATTCTAACCGAAATATGTTTTAGAATAGGCATAGATTGATGAAAACGAGTATAGATGGACGATTCTAATTATGGTATAGAATGAGCTTAGATTGGTGAAAACAAGTATAAATAAATAGGTGATTCTAACAGAAATATGGAATAGAATGAGCATAGAATGATGAAAATGAGAACAGATGGGTGATGGTAACCGAAATTTGGTATAAAACAAGTGTAGAATGGGGAAAACGAGCATAGATGTGTGATTTAACCAAAATTATGGCGTAAAACGGGCGTAGAATGGTAAAAACGAGTATAGACGGGAGGTTCTAACCGAAATAAGGTATATAACCGGCCTAGGTTGGTGTAACGAGTACAGAAATAAGATTCTAACCGAAATACGGTATCAAAAGCTCATGAAATGGTGAAAACGAGTGGAAACGGGTAATTCGAATCGAAATATGGTACAATACGATCGTAGAATGATGAAAACAAATTTAGATCCTTGATTCTAGTCAAAATATTGTATAGAACAGGTAGAATCATAAAAACGAGCATAGATGAGTGATTCTACCAGAATTATGGTGTAGATTGACATAGAATGGTGAAAACGAGTATAGATGGGATATTCTAACCGAAATAAGATATATAACTGGCCTAGATTGGTGAAACGAGTATAGAAATATGATTCTAACTTAAATAAGGCATCAAATGCTCGTAAAATGGTGAAAACGAGTACAAACATGTGATTCCAACCAAAATATGGTATAATATGATCGTAGGATGATGAAAACGAGTTTATATTGCTGATTCTAATCGAAATGTGGGATAAAATATGGGTAGAATCGTGAGAACAAGTATAGATGAGTGATTCTAATCAATATATGGTGTAGAATGTGCGTCGATTGGTGAAAACGAGGATCAATGGGTGATTCCAACCAAAATAGGGTAAAAAGTGACCTAGATTGGTGAAACGAGTACTGAAATGTGACTGCAATCGAATTAAGGTATCAAATGATCGTAGAATGGTGAAAACGAGTATAGACGGGTGATTCGAACCGAAATACGGTATAATATGATCGTAGCACGACGGAACGAGTTTAGATTTTTTTGATTCTAATCGAAATGGGGTATAAAACATGAGTAGAATTGTGAAAACGGGAATAGATTTATGATTCTTATTGAAATATGGTGTAGAATGTGCCTAGATTTGTGAGAACGAGTGCATATACGTTATTCTAACCAAAACAGGGTGAAAAAGTGGTGTAGATTTGTGGAAACGAGTACTAAAATGTGATTGTAATCGAAATAAGGGATCAAATGATCGTAGAATGATGAAAACGATTATAAATGAGCGGCTCGAACCAAAATATGGTATAGAACGAGCTTAGAATGCTAAAAAAACGTTTAAATCGGTGATTCTAACAAAAGTATGGTATAAAACGGCCGTGAAATTGCGAAAACGAGTATATATTGTTGATTCTAAATGAAATAGGGTATAGAATGAGCGTAGAGGGGTTAAAACGAGCATAGATGGGTGGTTCTTATCGAAATAGGGTGTAGAATCGGCATAGATTGATGAAAACTAGTATAGATGGGCGATTCTAACCAAAATTATGGCATAGAATGAGCTTAGATTGGTGAAAAACAAGTATAAGTAGGGGATTCTTACCGAAATATGGAATAGAATGATTGTAGAATGATAAAAACGATTATGGATGGATGATTCTAACCAGATTGTGGTATAAAACAGGTGTAGGAACGTAGAAAACGAGCATAGATGTTTGATTCTGACCGAAATTATTGTGTTGAATGGGCGTAGAATGGTAAAAACGAGTATAGACGGGAGATTCTAACCAAAGCAAGGTATATAACTGTCCTAGATTGGTGAAACGACTATAGAAATATGATTCTAACCGAAATAAGGTATCAAATGCTCGTAAAATAGTGAAAACGGGTGTAAACGGATGATTCGAACCAAAATATGGTATAATATGACCGTAGGATGCTGAAAACGAGTTTAGATCACTGATTCTAACCGAAATATGGTATAAAACAGGGCTCGAATCGTGAAAACGTGTGTAGATGAGTGATTCTAACCGAACTATGGTGTAGAATGCATGTAGATTGGTGAAAACGACGAGTATAGATTGGTGATTCAAACCGAAATATGGTATAAAAGTGGCATAAATTTTGGAAACGAGTACTGAAATGTGATTGTAATCAAAATAAGGCATCAAAACGATCGTATAATAGTTAAAACGAGTATAAATGGGTTATTCTAACCGAAATATGGTATTTAATGGGTTTAGAATGCTGAAAACATGTTTAGATCGGTGATTCTAACCAAAATATCATCTTATAAAACGGACATGGAATTGTGAAAACGAGATGGATACTAACTTGAATATGATAGCATAGAATGGTGAAAACGAGTATATATGGGTGATTCTAACCGAAATATGTTTTAGAATAGGCATAGATTGATGAAAACGAGTATAGATGGACGATTCTAATTATGGTATAGAATGAGCTTAGATTGGTGAAAACAAGTATAAATAAATAGGTGATTCTAACAGAAATATGGAATAGAATGAGCATAGAATAATGAAAATGAGAACAGATGGGTGATGGTAACCGAAATTTGGTATAAAACAAGTGTAGAATGGGGAAAACGAGCATAGATGTGTGATTTAACCAAAATTATGGCGTAAAACGGACGTAGAATGGTAAAAACGAGTATAGACGGGAGGTTCTAACCGAAATAAGGTATATAACCGGCCTAGGTTGGTGTAACGAGTACAGAAATAAGATTCTAACCAAAATACGGTATCAAAAGCTCATGAAATGGTGAAAACGAGTGGAAACGGGTGATTCGAATCGAAATATGGTACAATACGATCATAGAATGATGAAAACAAATTTAGATCCTTGATTCTAGTCGAAATATTGTATAGAACAGGTAGAATCATGAAAACGAGCATAGATGGGTGATTCTACCAGAATTATGGTGTAGATTGACATAGAATGGTGAAAACGAGTATAGACGGGATATTCTAACCGAAATAAGGTATATAACTGGCCTAGATTGGTGAAACGAGTATAGAAATATAATTCTAACTTAAATAAGGCATCAAATGCTCGTAACATGGTGAAAACGAGTACAAACATGTGATTCCAACCAAAATATGGTATAATATGATCGTAGGATGATGAAAACGAGTTTATATTGCTGATTCTAATCGAAATGTGGGATAAAATATGGGTAGAATCGTGAGAACAAGTATAGATGAGTGATTCTAATCAATATATAGTGTAGAATGTGCGTCGATTGGTGAAAACGAGGATCAATGGGTGATTCTAACCAAAATAGGGTAAAAAGTGACCTAGATTGGTGAAACGAGTACTGAAATGTGACTGCAATCGAATTAAGGTATCAAATGATCGTAGAATGGTGAAAACGAGTATAGACGGATGATTCGAACCGAAATACGGTATAATATGATCGTAGCACGACGGAACGAGTTTAGATTTTTTGATTCTAATCGAAATGGGGTATAAAACATGAGTAGAATTGTGAAAACGGGAATATATTTATGATTCTTATCGAAATATGGTGTAGGATGTGCCTAGATTTGTGAGAAAGAGTGCATATACGTTATTCTAACCAAAACAGGGTGAAAAAGTGGTGTAGATTTGTGGAAACGAGTACTGAAATGTGATTGTAATCGAAATAAGGGATCAAATGATCGTAGAATGATGAAAACGATTATAAATGAGCGGCTCGAACCAAAATATGGTATAGAACGAGCTTAGAATGCTGAAAAAATGTTTAGATCGGTGATTCTAACAAAAGTATGGTATAAAACGGTCGTGAAATTACGAAAACGAGTATAGATTGTTGATTCTAAATGAAATAGGGTATAGAATGAGCGTAGAGGGGTTAAAACGAGCATAGATGGGTGGTTCTTATCGAAATAGGGTGTAGAATCGGCATAGATTGATGAAAACTAGTATAGATGGGCGATTCTAACCGAAATTATGGCATAGAATGAGCTTAGATTGGTGAAAAACAAGTATAAGTTGGGGATTCTAACTGAAATATGGAATAGAATGATTGTAGAATGATGAAAACGATTATGGATGGGTGATTCTAACCAGATTGTGGTATAAAACAGGTGTAGGAACGTAGAAAATGAGCATAGATGTTTGATTCTGACCGAAATTATTGTGTTGAATGGGCGCAGAATGGTAAAAATGAGTATAGACGGGAGATTCTAACCAAAACAAGGTATATAACTGTCCTAGATTGGTGAAACGACTATAGAAATATGATTCTAACCGAAATAAGGCATCAAATGCTCGTAAAATAGTGAAAACGGGTGTAAACGGGTGATTTGAACCGAAATATGGTATAATATGACCGTAGGATGCTGAAAACGAGTTTAGATCACTGATTCTAACCGAAATATGGTATAAAATAGGGCTCGAATCGTGAAAACATGTATAGATGAGTGACTCTAACCGAACTATGGTGTAGAATGCATGTAGATTGGTGAAAACGACGAGTATAGATTGGTGATTCAAACCGAAATATGGTATAAAAGTGGCGTAGATTTTGGAAACGAGTACTGAATGTGAATGTAATCAAAATAAGGCATCAAAACGATCGTATAATAGTTAAAACGAGTATAAATGGGTGATTCTAACAGAAATATGGTATTTAATGGGTTTAGAATACTGAAAACATGTTTAGATCGGTGATTCTAACCAAAATATTATCTTATAAAACAGACATGGAATTGTGAAAACGAGATGGATACTAACTTAAATATGATAGCATAGAATGGTGAAAACGAGTATATATGGGTGATTCTAACCGAAATATGTTTTAGAATAGGCATAGATTGATGAAAACGAGTATAAATGGACGATTCTAATTATGGTATAGAATGAGCTTAGATTGGTGAAAACAAGTATAAATAAATAGGTGATTCTAACAGAAATATGGAATAGAATGAGCATAGAATGATGAAAATGAGAACAGATGGGTAATGGTAACCGAAATTTGGTATAAAACAAGTGTAGAATGGTGAAAACGAGCATAGATGCATGATTTAACCAAAATTATGGCGTAAAACGAGCGTAGAATGGTAAAAACGAGTATAAACGGGAGGTTCTAACCGAAATAAGGTATATAACCGGCCTAGGTTGGTGTAACGAGTACAGAAATATGATTCTAACCGAAATACGGTATCAAAAGCTCATGAAATGGTGAAAACGAGTGGAAACAGGTGATTCGAATCGAAATATGGTACAATGCGATCGTAGAATGATGAAAACAAATTTAGATCCTTGATTCTAGTCAAAATGTTGTATAGAACAGGTAGAATCATGAAAACGAGCATAGATGGGTGATTCTACCAGAATTATGGTGTAGATTGACATAGAATGGTGAAAACGAGTATAGACGGGATATTCTAACCGAAATAAGGTATATAACTGGCCTAGATTGGTGAAACGAGTATAGAAATATGATTCTAACTTAAATAAGGCATCAAATGCTCGTAAAATGGTGAAAACGAGTACAAACATGTGATTCCAACCGAAATATGGTATAATATGATCGTAGGATGATGAAAACGAGTTTATATTGCTGATTCTAATCGAAATGTGGGATAAAATATGGGTAGAATCGTGAGAACACAAGTATAGATGAGTGATTCTAATCAATATATGGTGTAGAATGTGCGTCGATTGGTGAAAACGAGGATCAATGGGTGATTCTAACCAAAATAGGGTAAAAAGTGACCTAGATTGGTGAAACGAGTACTGAAATGTGACTGCAATCGAATGAAGGTATCAAATGATCGTAGAATGGTCAAAACGAGTATAGACGGGTGATTCGAACCGAAATACGCTATAATATGATCGTAGCACACGACGGAACGAGTTTATATTTTTTTGATTCTAATCGAAATGGGGTATAAAACATGAGTAGAATTATGAAAACGGGAATAGATTTATGATTCTTATCGAAATATGGTGTAGGATGTGCCTAGATTTGTGAGAACGAGTGCATATACGTTATTCTAACCAAAACAGGGTGAAAAAGTGGTGTAGATTTGTGGAAACGAGTACTGAAATGTGATTGTAATCGAAATAAGGGATCAAATGATCGTAGAATGATGAAAACGATTATAAATGAGCGGCTCGAACCAAAATATGGTATAGAACAAGCTTAGAATGCTAAAAAAATGTTTAGATCGGTGATTCTAACAAAAGTATGGTATAAAAACGGTCGTGAAATTGCGAAAACGAGTATAGATTGTTGATTCTAACTGATATAGGGTATAGAATGTGCGTAGAGGGGTTAAAACGAGCGTAGATGGGTGGTTCTTATCGAAATAGGGTGTAGAATCGGCATAGATTGATGAAAACTAGTGTAGATGGGCGATTCTAACCGAAATTATGGCATAGAATGAGCTTAGATTGGTGAAAAACAAGTATAAGTAGGGGATTCTAACCGAAATATGGAATAGAATGATTGTAGAATGATAAAAACGATTATGGATGGGTGATTCTAACCAGATTGTGGTATAAAACAGGTGTAGGAACGTAGAAAACGAGCATAGATGTTTGATTCTGACCGAAATTATTGTGTTGAATGGGCGTAGAATGGTGAAAACGAGTATAGACGGGAGATTCTAACCAAAGCAAGGTATATAACTGTCCTAGATTGGTGAAACGACTATAGAAATATGATTCTAACCGAAATAAGGCATCAAATGCTCGTAAAATAGTGAAAACGGGTGTAAACGGGTGATTCGAACCGAAATATGGTATAATATGACCGTAGGATGCTGAAAACGAGTTTAGATCACTGATTCTAACCGAAATATGGTATAAAACAGGGCTCGAATCGTGAAAACGTGTATAGATGAGTGATTCTAAACCGAACTATGGTGTAGAATGCATGTAGATTGGTGATTCAAACCAAAATATGGTATAAAAGTGGCGTAGATTTTGGAAACGAGTACTGAAATGTGAATGTAATCAAAATAAGGCATCAAAACGATCGTATAATAGTTTAAAACGAGTATAAATGGGTGATTCTAACCGAAATATGGTATTTAATGGGTTTAGAATACTGAAAACATGTTTAGATCGGTGATTCTAACCAAAATATCATCTTATAAAACGGACATGGAATTGTGAAAACGAGATGGATACTAACTTAAATATGATAGCATAGAATGGTGAAAACGAGTATATATGGGTGATTCTAACCGAAATATGTTTTAGAATAGGCATAGATTGATGAAAACGAGTATAGATGGACGATTCTAATTATGGTATAGAATGAGCTTAGATTGGTAAAAACAAGTATAAATAAATAGGTGATTCTAACAGAAATATGGAACAGAATGAGCATAGAATGATGAAAATGAGAACAGATGGGTGATGGTAACCGAAATTTGGTATAAAACAAGTGTAGAATGGGGAAAACGAGCATAGATGTGTGATTTAACCAAAATTATGGCGTAAAAACGGGCGTAGAATGGTAAAAACGAGTATAGATGGGAGGTTCTAACCGAAATAAGGTATATAACCGGCCTAGGTTGGTTGTAACGAGTACAGAAATAAGATTCTAACCAAAATACGGTATCAAAAGCTCATGAAATGGTGAAAACGAGTGGAAACGGGTGATTCGAATCGAAATATGGTACAATACGATCGTAGAATGATGAAAACAAATTTAGATCCTTGATTCTAGTCGAAATATTGTATAGAACAGGTAGAATCATGAAAACGAGCATAGATGGGTGATTCTACCAGAATTATGGTGTAGATTGACATAGAATGGTGAAAACGAGTATAGACGGGATATTCTAACCGAAATAAGGTATATAACTGGCCTAGATTGGTGAAACGAGTATAGAAATATGATTCTAACTTAAATAAGGCATCAAATGCTCGTAAAATGGTGAAAACGAGTACAAACATATGATTCCAACCAAAATATGGTATAATATGATCGTAGGATGATGAAAACGAGTTTATATTGCTGATTCTAATCGAAATGTGGGATAAAATATGGGTAGAATCGTGAGAACAAGCATAGATGAGTGATTCTAATCAATATATGGTATAGAATGTGCGTCGATTGGTGAAAACGAGGATCAATGGATGATTCTAACCAAAATAGGGTAAAAAGTGACCTAGATTGGTGAAACGAGTACTGAAATGTGACTGCAATCGAATTAAGGTATCAAATGATCGTAGAATGGTGAAAACGAGTATAGACGGGTGATTCGAACCGAAATACGGTATAATATGATCGTAGCACGACGGAACGAGTTTAGTTTTTTTTTATTCTAATCGAAATGGGGTATAAAACATGAGTAGAATTGTGAAAACGGGAATAGATTTATGATTCTTATCGAAATATGGTGTAGGATGTGCTTAGATTTGTGAGAACGAGTGCATATACGTTAACCAAAACAGGGTGAAAAAGTGGTGTAGATTTGTGGAAACGAGTAATGAAATGTGATTGTAATCGAAATAAGGGATCAAATGATCGTAGAATGATGAAAACGATTATAAATGAGCGGCTCGAACCAAAATATGGTATAGAACGAGCTTAGAATGCTG
This sequence comes from Iris macrosiphon, assembly GCA_036927795.1. Taxonomy (NCBI): domain Eukaryota; kingdom Viridiplantae; phylum Streptophyta; class Magnoliopsida; order Asparagales; family Iridaceae; genus Iris; species Iris macrosiphon. Next base: position 11,398 of record JAYESA010002122.1, read on the forward strand.
AAAAAAATGTTTAGATCGGTGATTCTAACAAAAGTATGGTATAAAACGGTCGTGAAATTGCGAAAACGAGTATAGATTGTTGATTCTAACTGAAATAGGGTATAGAATGTGCGTAGAGGGGTTAAAACGAGCGTAGATGGGTGGTTCTTATCGAAATAGGGTGTAGAATCGGCATAGATTGATGAAAACTAGTGTAGATGGGCGATTCTAACCGAAATTATGGCATAGAATGAGCTTAGATTGGTGAAAAAACAAGTATAAGTAGGGGATTCTAACCGAAATATGGAATAGAATGATTGTAGAATGATAAAAAACGATTATGGATGGGTGATTCTAACCAGATTGTGGTATAAAACAGGTGTAGGAACGTAGAAAACGAGCATAGATGTTTGATTCTGACCGAAATTATTGTGTTGAATGGGCGTAGAATGGTGAAAACGAGTATAGACGGGAGATTCTAACCAAAGCAAGGTATATAACTGTCCTAGATTGGTGAAACGACTATAGAAATATGATTCTAACCGAAATAAGGCATCAAATGCTCGTAAAATAGTGAAAACGGGTGTAAACGGGTGATTCGAACCGAAATATGGTATAATATGACCGTAGGATGCTGAAAACGAGTTTAGATCACTGATTCTAACCGAAATATGGTATAAAAACAGGGCTCGAATCGTGAAAACGTGTATAGATGAGTGATTCTAACCGAACTATGGTGTAGAATGCATGTAGATTGGTGATTCAAACCGAAATCTGGTATAAAAGTGGCTTAGATTTTGGAAACGAGTACTGAAATGTGATTGTAATCAAAATAAGGCTTCAAAACGATCGTATAATAGTTAAAAACGAGTATAAATGGGTGATTCTAACCGAAATATGGTATTTAATGGGTTTAGAATGCTGAAAACATGTTTAGATCGGTGATTCGAACCAAAATATCTTATAAAACGGACATGGAATTGTGAAAACGAGATGGATACTAACTTAAATATAATAGCATAGAATGGTGAAAACGAGTATATATGGGTGATTCTAACCGAAATATGTTTTAGAATAGGCATAGATTGATGAAAACGAGTATAGATGGACGATTCTAATTATGGTATAAAATGAGCTTAGATTGGTGAAAACAAGTATAAATAAATAGGTGATAGACGGGAGTATAAACGAGTTTAGTTTTTTTTTTATTCTAATCGAAATGGGGTATAAAACATGAGTAGAATTGTGAAAACGGGAATAGATTTATGATTCTTATCGAAATATGGTGTAGGATGTGCCTAGATTTGTGAGAACGAGTGCATATACGTTATTCTAACCAAAACAGGGTGAAAAAGTGGTGTAGATTTGTGGAAACGAGTACTGAAATGTGATTGTAATCGAAATAAGGGATCAAATGATCGTAGAATGATAAAAAACGATTATAAATGAGCGGCTCGAACCAAAATATGGTATAGAACGAGCTTAGAATGCTGAAAAAAAAACGTTTAGATTGGTGAACCGAACTATGGTGTAGAATGCATGTAGATTGGTGAAAACGACGAGTATTTGATCCCTATTATATAGATGAGTGATTCTAACCGAACTATGGTGTAGAATGCATGTAGATTGGTGAAAACGACGAGTATAGATTGGTGAACCGAACTATGGTGTAGAATGCATGTAGATTGGTGAAAACGACGAGTATAGATTGGTGATTCAAACCGAAATATGGTATAAAAGTGGCGTAGATTTTGGAAACGAGTACTAAAATGTGATTGTAATCAAAATAAGGCATCAAAACGATCGATATAATAGTTAAAAACGAGTATAAATGGGTGATTCTAACCGAAATATGGTATTTAATGGGTTTAGAATGCTGAAAACATGTTTAGATCGGTGATTCTAACCAAAATATCATCTTATAAAATGGACATGGAATTGTGAAAACGAGATGGATACTAACTTAAATATGATAGCATAGAATGGTGAAAACGAGTATATATGGGTGATTCTAACCGAAATATGTTTTAGAATAGGCATAGATTGATGAAAACGAGTATAGATGGACGATTCTAATTATGGTATAAAATGAGCTTAGATTGGTGAAAACAAGTATAAATAAATAGGTGATTCTAACAGAAATATGGAATAGAATGAGCATAGAATGATGAAAATGAGAACAGATGGGTGATGGTAACCGAAATTTGGTATAAAACAAGTGTAGAATGGGGAAAACGAGCATAGATGTGTGATTTAACCAAAATTATGGCGTAAAACAGGCGTAGAATGGTAAAAACGAATATAGACGGGAGGTTCTAAACCGAAATAAGGTATATAACCGGCCTAGGTTGGTTGTAACGAGTACAGAAATAAGATTCTAACCGAAATACGGTATCAAAAGCTCCCATGAAATGGTGAAAACGAGTGGAAATGGGTGATTCGAATCGAAATATGGTACAATACGATCGTAGAATGATGAAAACAAATTTAGATCCTTGATTCTAGTCGAAATATTGTATAGAACAGGTAGAATCATAAAAACGAGCATAGATGGATGATTTTACCAGAATTATGGTGTAGATTGACATAGAATGGTGAAAACGAGTATAGACGGGATATTCTAACCGAAATAAGGTATATAACTGGCCTAGATTGGTGAAACGAGTATAGAAATATGATTCTAACTTAAATAAGGCATCAAATGCTCGTAAAATGGTGAAAACGAGTATAAACATGTGATTCCAACCGAAATATGGTATAATATGATCGTAGGATGATGAAAACGAGTTTATATTGCTGATTCTAATCGAAATGTGGGATAAAATATGGGTAGAATCGTGAGAAATAGTATAGATGAGTGATTCTAATCAATATATGGTGTAGAATGTCCGTCGATTGGTGAAAACGAGGATCAATGGGTGATTCTAACCAAAATAGGGTAAAAAGTGACCTAGATTGGTGAAACGAGTACTGAAATGTGACTGCAGTCGATTTAAGGTATCAAATGATCGTAGAATGGTGAAAACGAGTATAGACGGGTGATTCGAACCGAAATACGGTATAATATGATCGTAGCATGACGGAACGAGTTTAGATTTTTTTGATTCTAATCGAAATGGGGTATAAAACATGAGTAGAATTGTGAAAACGGGAATAGATTTATGATTCTTATCGAAATATGGTGTAGGATGTGCCTAGATTTGTGAGAACGAGTGCATATGTGTTATTCTAACCAAAATAGGGTAAAAAAAAGTGGTGTAGATTTGTGGAAACGAGTAATGAAATGTGATTGTAATCGAAATAAGGGATCAAATGATCGTAGAATGATGAAATCGATTATAAATGAGCGGCTCGAACCGAAATATGGTATAGAACGAGCTTAGAATGCTGAAAAAAAAAACGTTTAGATCGGTGATTCTAACAGAAATATGATATAAAACGGCCGTGAAATTGTGAAAACGAGTATAGATTGTTGATTCTAACTGAAATAGGATATAGAATGAGCGTAGAAGGGTTAAAAACGAGCGTAGATGGGTGGTTCTTATCGAAATATGGTGTAGAATCGGCATAGATTGATGAAAACTAGTGTAGATGGGCGATTCTAACCGAAATTATGGCATAGAATGAGCTTAGATTGGTGAAAAAACAAGTATAAGTAGGGGATTCTAACCGAAATATGGAATAGAATGATTGTAGAATGATAAAAAACGATTATGGATGGGTGATTCTAACCAGATTGTGGTATAAAACAGGTGTAGGAACATAGAAAACGAGCATAGATGTTTGATTCTGATCGAAATTATTGTGTTGAATGGGCGTAGAATGGTGAAAACGAGTATAGACGGGAGATTCTAACCAAAGCAAGGTATATAACTGTCGTAGATTTCGTGAAACGACTATAGAAAATATGATTCTAACCGAAAATAAGGCATCAAATGCTCGTAAAATAGTGAAAACGGGTGTAAACGGGTGATTCGAACCGAAATATGGTATAATATGACCGTAGGATGCTGAAAACGAGTTTAGATCACTGATTCTAACCGAAATATGGTATAAAACAATGTCGAATCGTGAAAACGTGTATTGATGAGTAATTCTAACCGAACTATGGTGTAGAATGCATGTAAATTGGTGAAAACGACGAGTATAGATTAGTGATTCAAACCGAAATATGGTATAAAAGTAGCATAGATTTTGGAAACGAGTACTGAAATGTGATTGTAATCAAAATAAGGCATCAAAACGATAGTATAATAGTTAAAAAACGAGTATAAATGGGTGATTCTAACCGAAATATGGTATTTAATGGGTTTAGAATGCTGAAAACATGTTTAGATCGGTGATTCTAACCAAAATATCTTATAAAAACGGACATGGAATTGTGAAAACAGATGGATACTAACTTAAATATGATAGCATAGAATGGTGAAAATGAGTATATATGGGTGATTCTAACCGAAATATATTTTAGAATAGGCATAGATTGATGAAAACGAGTATAGATGGACGATTCTAATTATGGTATAGAATAAGCTTAGATTGGTGAAAACAAGTATAAATAAATAGGTGATTCTAACAGAAATATGGAATAGAATGAGCATAGAATGATGAAAATGAGAACAGATGGGTGATGGTAACCGAAATTTGGTATAAAACAAGTGTAGAATGGGGAAAATGAGCATAGATGTGTGATCTAACCAAAATTATGGCGTAAAAATGGGCGTAGAATGGTAAAAAACGAGTATAGACGGGAGGTTCTAACCGAAATAAGGTATATAACCGGCCTAGGTTGGTGTAACGAGTACAAAAATAAGATTCTAACTAAAATACGGTATCAAAAGCTCATGAAATGGTGAAAACGAGTGGAAACGGGTGATTCGAATCAAAATATGGTACAATACGATCGTAGAATGATGAAAACAAATTTAGATCCTTGATTCTAGTCGAAATATTGTATAGAACAGGTAGAATCATGAAAACGAGCATAGATGGGTGATTCTACCAGAATTATGGTGTAGATTGACATAGAATGGTAAAAACGAGTATAGACGGGATATTCTAACCGAAATAAGGTATATAACTGGCCTAGATTGGTGAAACGAGTATAGAAATATGATTCTAACTTAAATAAGGCATCAAATGCTCGTAAAATGGTGAAAACGAGTACAAACATGTGATTTCCAACCGAAATATGGTATAATATGATCGTAGGATGATGAAAACGAGTTTATATTGCTGATTCTAATCGAAATGTGGGATAAAATATGGGTAGAATCGTGAGAACAAGTATAGATGAGTGATTCTAATCAATATATGGTATAGAATGTGCGTCGATTGGTGAAAACGAGGATCAATGGGTGATTCTAACCAAAATAGGGTAAAAAGTGACCTAGATTGGTGAAACGAGTACTGAAATGTGACTGCAATCGAATTAAGGTATCAAATAATCGTAGAATGGTGAAAACGAGTATAGACGGGTAATTCGAACCGAAATACGGTATAATATGATCATAGCACGACGGAACGAGTTTAGATTTTTTTGATTCTAATCGAAATGGGGTATAAAACATGAGTAGAATTGTGAAAACGGGAATATATTTATGATTCTTATCGAAATATGGTGTAGGATGTGCCTAGATTTGTGAGAACGAGTGCATATGCATTATTCTAACCAAAATAGGGTAAAACAAGTGGTGTAGATTTGTGGAAACGAGTACTGAAATGTGATTGTAATCGATAATAAGGGATCAAATGATCGTAGAATGATGAAATCGATTATAAATGAGCGGCTCGAACCGAAATATGGTATAGAACGAGCTTAGAATGCTGAAAAAAAAACGTTTAGATCGGTGATTCTAACAGAAATATGGTATAAAACGGCCGTGAAATTGTGAAAACGAGTATAGATTGTTGATTCTAACTGAAATAGGATATATAATGAGCGTAGAAGGGTTAAAACGAGCGTAGATGGGTGGTTCTTATCGAAATAGGGTGTAGAATCTGCATAGATTGATGAAAACTAGTATAGATGGGCGATTCTAACCGAAATTATGGTATAGAATGAGCTTAGATTGGTGAAAAACATGTATAAGTAGGGGATTCTAACCGAAATATGGAATAGAATGATTGTAGAATGATAAAAACGATTATGGATGGGTGATTCTAACCAGATTGTGGTATAAAACAGGTGTAGGAACGTAGAAAACGAGCATAGATGTTTGATTCTGACCGAAATTATTGTGTTGAATGGGCGTAGAATGGTGAAAACGAGTATAGACGGGAGATTCTAACCAAAGCAAGGTATATAACTGTCCTAGATTGGTGAAACGACTATAGAAATATGATTCTAACCGAAATAAGGCATCAAATGCTCGTAAAATAGTGAAAACGGGTGTAAACGGGTGATTCGAACCGAAATATGGTATAATATGACCGTAGGATGCTGAAAACGAGTTTAGATCACTGATTCTAACCGAAATATGGTATAAAACAGGGCTCGAATCGTGAAAACGTGTATAGATGAGTGATTCTAACCGAACTATGGTGTAGAATGCATGTAGATTGGTGAAAACGACGAGTATAGATTGGTGATTCAAACCGAAATATGGTATAAAAGTGGCGTAGATTTTGGAAACGAGTACTGAAATGTGATTGTAATCAAAATAAGGCATCAAAACGATAGTATAATAGTTTAAAAACGAGTATAAATGGGTGATTCTAACCGAAATATGGTATTTAATGGGTTTAGAATGCTGAAAACATGTTTAGATCGGTGATTCGAACCAAAATATCTTATAAAAACGGACATGGAATTGTGAAAACGAGATGGATACTAACTTAAATATGATAGCATAGAATGGTGAAAACGAGTATATATGGGTGATTCTAACCGAAATATATTTTAGAATAGGCATAGATTGATGAAAACGAGTATAGATGGACGATTCTAATTATGGTATAGAATGAGCTTAGATTGGTGAAAACAAGTATAAATAAATAGGTGATTCTAACAGAAATATAGAATAGAATGAGCATAGAATGATGAAAATGAGAACAGATGGGTGATGGTAACCGAAATTTGGTATAAAACAAGTGTAGAATGGAGAAAACGAGCATAGATGTGTGATTTAACCAAAATTATGGCGTAAAACGGGCGTAGAATGGTAAAAACGAGTATAGACGGGAGGTTCTAACCGAAATAAGGTATATAACCGGCCTAGGTTGGTGTAACGAGTACAGAAATAAGATTCTAACCGAAATACGGTATCAAAAGCTCATGAAATGGTGAAAACGAGTGAAAACGGGTGATTCGAATCGAAATATGGTACAATACGATCGTAGAATGATGAAAACAAATTTAGATCCTTGATTCTAGTCGAAATATTGTATAGAACAGGTAGAATCATGAAAACGAGCATAGATGGGTGATTCTACCAGAATTATGGTGTAGATTGACATAGAATGGTGAAAACGAGTATAGACGGGATATTCTAACCGAAATAAGGTATATAACTGGCCTAGATTGGTGAAACGAGTATAGAAATATGATTCTAACTTAAATAAGGCATCAAATGCTCGTAAAATGGTGAAAACGAGTACAAACATGTGATTCCAACCGAAATATGGTATAATATGATCGTAGGATGATGAAAACGAGTTTATATTGCTGATTCTAATCGAAATGTGGGATAAAATATGGGTAGAATCGTGAGAACAAGTATAGATGAGTGATTCTAATCAATATATGGTGTAGAATGTGCGTCGATTGGTGAAAACGAGGATCAATGGGTGATTCTAACCAAAATAGGGTAAAAAGTGACCTAGATTGGTAAAACGAGTACTGAAATGTGACTGCAATCGAATTAAGGTATCAAATGATCGTAGAATGGTGAAAACGAGTATAGACGGGTGATTCGAACCGAAATACGGTATAATATGATCGTAGCACGACGGAACGAGTTTAGATTTTTTTGATTCTAATCGAAATGGGGTATAAAACATGAGTAGAATTGTGAAAACGGGAATAGATTTATGATTCTTATCGAAATATGGTGTAGGATGTGCCTAGATTTGTGAGAACGAGTGCATATACGTTATTCTAACCAAAACAGGGTAAAAAAGTGGTGTAGATTTGTGGAAACGAGTACTGAAATATGATTGTAATCGAAATAAGGGATCAAATGATCGTAGAATGATGAAAACGATTATAAATGAGCGGCTCGAACCAAAATATGGTATAGAACGAGCTTAGAATGCTGAAAAAAATGTTTAGATCGGTGATTCTAACAAAAGTATGGTATAAAACGGCCGTGAAATTGCAAAAACGAGTATAGATTGTTGATTCTAACTGAAATAGGGTATAGAATGAGCGTAGAGGGGTTAAAACGAGCATAGATGGGTGGTTCTTATCGAAATAGGGTGTAGAATCGGCATAGATTGATGAAAACTAGTATAGATGGACGATTCTAACCGAAATTATGGCATAGAATGAGCTTAGATTGGTGAAAAACAAGTATAAGTAGGAGATTCTAACCGAAATATGGAATAGAATGATTGTAGAATGATAAAAACGATTATGGATGGGTGATTCTAACCAGATTGTGGTATAAAACAGGTGTAGGAACGTAGAAAACGTGCATAGATGTTTGATTCTGACCGAAATTATTGTGTTGAATGGGCGTAGAATGGTGAAAACGAGTATAGACGGGAGATTCTAACCAAAGCAAGGTATATAACTGTCCTAGATTGGTGAAACGACTATAGAAATATGATTCTAACCGAAATAAGGCATCAAATGCTCGTAAAATAGTGAAAACGGGTGTAAACGGGTGATTCGAACCGAAATATGGTATAATATGACCGTAGGATGCTGAAAACGAGTTTAGATCACTGATTCTAACCGAAATATGGTATAAAACAGGGCTCGAATCGTGAAAACGTGTATAGATGAGTGATTCTAATCGAACTATGGTGTAGAATACATGTAGATTGGTGAAAACGACGAGTATAGATTGGTGATTCAAACCGAAATATGGTATAAAAGTGGCGTAGATTTTGGAAACGAGTACTGAAATGTGATTGTAATCAAAATAAGGCATCAAAACGATCGTATAATAGTTAAAACGAGTATAAATGGGTGATTCTAACCGAAATATGGTATTTAATGGGTTTAGAATGCTGAAAACATGTTTAGATCGGTGATTCTAACCAAAATATCATCTTATAAAACGGACATGGAATTATGAAAACGAGATGGATACTAACTTAAATATGATAGCATAGAATGGTGAAAACGAGTATATATGGGTGATTCTAACCGAAATATGTTTTAGAATAGGCATAGATTGATGAAAACGAGTATAGATGGACGATTCTAATTATGGTATAGAATGAGCTTAGATTGGTGAAAACAAGTATAAATAAATAGGTGATTCTAACAGAAATATGGAATAGAATGAGCATAGAATGATGAAAATGAGAACAGATGGGTGATGGTAACCGAAATTTGGTATAAAACAAGTGTAGAATGGGGAAAACGAGCATAGATGTGTGATTTAACCAAAATTATGGCGTAAAACGGGCGTAGAATGGTAAAAACGAGTATAGACGGGAGGTTCTAACCAAAATAAGGTATATAACCGGCCTAGGTTGGTGTAACGAGTACAGAAATAAGATTCTAACCGAAATACGGTATCAAAAGCTCATGAAATGGTGAAAACGAGTGGAAACGGGTGATTCGAATCGAAATATGGTACAATACGATCGTAGAATGATGAAAACAAATTTAGATCCTTGATTCTAGTCAAAATATTGTATAGAACAGGTAGAATCATGAAAATGAGCTTAGATGGGTGATTCTACCAGAATTATGGTGTAGATTGACATAGAATGGTGAAAACGAGTATAGACGGGATATTCTAACCGAAATAAGGTATATAACTGGCCTAGATTGGTGAAACGAGTATAGAAATATGATTCTAACTTAAATAAGGCATCAAATGCTCGTAAAATGGTGAAAACGAGTACAAACATGTGATTCCAACCGAAATATGGTATAATATGATCGTAGGATGATGAAAACGAGTTTATATTGCTGATTCTAAACGAAATGTGGGATAAAATATGGGTAGAATCGTGAGAACAAGTATAGATGAGTGATTCTAATCAATATATGGTGTAGAATGTGCGTCGATTGGTGAAAACGAGGATCAATGGGTGATTCTAACCAAAATAGGGTAAAAAGTGACCTAGATTGGTGAAACGAGTACTGAAATGTGACTGCAATCGAATTAAGGTATCAAATGATCGTAGAATGGTGAAAACGAGTATAGACGGGTGATTTGAACCGAAATACGGTATAATATGATCGTAGCACGACGGAACGAGTTTAGATTTTTTTGATTCTAATCGAAATGGGGTATAAAACATGAGTAGAATTGTGAAAACGGGAATAGATTTATGATTCTTATCGAAATATGGTGTAGGATGTGCCTAGATTTGTGAGAACGAGTGCATATACGTTATTCTAACCAAAACAGGGTAAAAAAGTGGTGTAGATTTGTGGAAACGAGTACTGAAATGTGATTGTAATCGAAATAAGGGATCAAATGATCGTAGAATGATGAAAACGATTATAAATGAGCGGCTCGAACCAAAATATGGTATAGAACGAGCTTAGAATGCTGAAAAAAACGTTTAGATCGGTGATTCTAACAAAAGTATGGTATAAAACGGCCGTAAAATTGCGAAAACGAGTATAGATTGTTGATTCTAACTGAAATAGGGTATAGAATGAGCGTAGAGGGGTTAAAACGAGCATAGATGGGTGGTTCTTATCGAAATAGGGTGTAGAATCGGCATAGATTGATGAAAACTAGTATAGATGGACGATTCTAACCAAAATTATGGCATAGAATGAGCTTAGATTGGTGAAAAACAAGTATAAGTAGGGGATTCTAACCGAAATATGGAATAGAATGATTGTAGAATGATAAAAACGATTATGGATGGGTGATTCTAACCAGATTGTGGTATAAAACAGGTGTAGGAACGTAGAAAACGTGCATAGATGTTTGATTCTGACCGAAATTATTGTGTTGAATGGGCGTAGAATGGTGAAAACGAGTATAGACGAGAGATTCTAACCAAACCAAGGTATATAACTGTCCTAGATTGGTGAAACGACTATAGAAATATGATTCTAACCTAAATAAGGCATCAAATGCTCGTAAAATAGTGAAAACGGGTGTAAACGGGTGATTCGAACCGAAATATGGTATAATATGACCGTAGGATGCTGAAAACGAGTTTAGATCACTGATTCTAACCGAAATATGGTATAAAACATGGCTCGAATCGTGAAAACGTGTATAGATGAGTGATTCTAACCGAACTATGGTGTAGAATGCATGTAGATTGGTGAAAACGACGAGTATAGATTGGTGATTCAAACCGAAATATGGTATAAAAGTGGCGTAGATTTTGGAAACGAGTACTGAAATGTGATTGTAATCAAAATAAGGCATCAAACGATCGTATAATAGTTAAAACGAGTATAAATGGGTGATTCTAACCGAAATATGGTATTTAATGGGTTTAGAATGCTGAAAACATGTTTAGATCGGTGATTCTAACCAAAATATCATCTTATAAAACGGACATGGAATTGTGAAAACGAGATGGATACTAACTTAAATATGATAGCATAGAATGGTGAAAACGAGTATATATGGGTGATTCTAACCGAAATATGTTTTAGAATAGGCATAGATTAATGAAAACGAGTATAGATGGACGATTCTAATTATGGTATAGAATGAGCTTAGATTGGTGAAAACAAGTATAAATAAATAGGTGATTCTAACAAAAATATGGAATAGAATGAGCATAGAATGATGAAAATGAGAACAGATGGGTGATGGTAACCGAAATTTGGTATAAAACAAGTGTAGAATGGGGAAAACGAGCATAGATGTGTGATTTAACCAAAATTATGGCGTAAAACGGACGTAGAATGGTAAAAACGAGTATAGACGGGAGGTTCTAACCGAAATAAGGTATATAACCGGCCTAGGTTGGTGTAACGAGTACAGAAATAAGATTCTAACCGAAATACGATATCAAAAGCTCATGAAATGGTGAAAACGAGTGGAAACGGGTGATTCGAATCGAAATATGGTACAATACGATCGTAGAATGATGAAAACAAATTTAGATCCTTGATTCTAGTCAAAATATTGTATAGAACAGGTAGAATCATGAAAACGAGCATAGATGGGTGATTCTACCAGAATTATGGTGTAGATTGACATAGAATGGTGAAAACGAGTATAGACAGGATATTCTAACCGAAATAAGATATATAACTGGCCTAGATTGGTGAAACGAGTATAGAAATATGATTCTAACTTAAATAAGGCATCAAATGCTCGTAAAATGGTGAAAACGAGTACAAACATGTGATTCCAACCGAAATATGGTATAATATGATCGTAGGATGATGAAAACGAGTTTATATTGCTGATTCTAATCGAAATGTGGGATAAAATATGGGTAGAATCGTGAGAACAAGTATAAATGAGTGATTCTAATCAATATATGGTGTAGAATGTGCGTCGATTGGTGAAAACGAGGATCAATGGGTGATTCTAACCAAAATAGGGTAAAAAGTGACCTAGATTGGTGAAACGAGTACTGAAATGTGACTGCAATCGAATTAAGGTATCAAATGATCGTAGAATGGTGAAAACGACTATAGACGGGTAATTCGAACCGAAATACGGTATAATATGATCGTAGCACGACGGAACGAGTTTAGATTTTTTTGATTCTAATCGAAATGGGGTATAAAACATGAGTAGAATTGTGAAAACGGGAATAGATTTATGATTCTTATCGAAATATGGTGTAGGATGTGCCTAGATTTGTGAGAACGAGTGCATATACGTTATTCTAACCAAAACAGGGTGAAAAAGTGGTGTAGATTTGTGGAAACGAGTACTGAAATGTGATTGTAATCGAAATAAGGGATCAAATGATCGTAGAATGATGAAAACGATTATAAATGAGCGGCTCGAACCAAAATATGGTATAGAACGAGCTTAGAATGCTGAAAAATACATTTAGATCGGTGATTCTAACAAAAGTATGGTATAAAACGGCCGTGAAATTGCGAAAACGAGTATAGATTGTTGATTCTAACTGAAATAGGGTATAGAATGAGCGTAGAGGGGTTAAAACGAGCATAGATGGGTGGTTCTTATCGAAATAGGGTGTAGAATCGGCATAGATTGATGAAAACTAGTATAGATGGACGATTCTAACCGAAATTATGGCATAGAATGAGCTTAGATTGGTGAAAAACAAGTATAAGTAGGGGATTCTAACCGAAATATGGAATAGAATGATTGTAGAATGATAAAAACGATTATGGATGGGTGATTCTAACCAGATTGTGGTATAAAACAGGTGTAGGAACGTAGAAAACGTGCATAGATGTTTGATTCTGATCGAAATTATTGTGTTGAATGGGCGTAAAATGGTGAAAACGAGTATAGACGGGAGATTCTAACCAAAGCAAGGTATATAACTGTCCTAGATTGGTGAAACGACTATAGAAATATGATTCTAACCGAAATAAGGCATCAAATGCTCGTAAAATAGTGAAAACGGGTGATTCGAACCGAAATATGGTATAATATGACCGTAGGATGCTGAAAATGAGTTTAGATCACTGATTCTAACCGAAATATGGTATAAAACAGGGCTCGAATCGTGAAAACGTGTATAGATGAGTGATTCTAATCGAACTATGGTGTAGAATGCATGTAGATTGGTGAAAACGACGAGTATAGATTGGTGATTCAAACCAAAATATGGTATAAAAGTGGCGTAGATTTTGGAAACGAGTACTGAAATGTGATTGTAATCAAAATAAGGCATCAAAACGATCGTATAATAGTTAAAACGAGTATAAATGGGTGATTCTAACCGAAATATGGTATTTAATGGGTTTAGAATGCTGAAAACATGTTTAGATTGGTGATACTAACCAAAATATCATCTTATAAAACGGACATGGAATTGTGAAAACGAGATGGATACTAACTTAAATATGATAGCATAGAATGGTGAAAACGAGTATATATGGGTGATTCTAACCGAAATATGTTTTAGAATAGGCATAGATTGATGAAAACGAGTATAGATGGACGATTCTAATTATGGTATAGAATGAGCTTAGATTGGTGAAAACAAGTATAAATAAATAGGTGATTCTAACAGAAATATGGAATAGAATGAGCATAGAATGATGAAAATGAGAACAGATGGGTGATGGTAACCGAAATTTGGTATAAAACAAGTGTAGAATAGGGAAAACGAGCATAGATGTGTGATTTAACCAAAATTATGGCGTAAAACGGGCGTAGAATGGTAAAAACGAGTATAGACGGGAGGTTCTAACCGAAATAAGGTATATAACCGGCCTAGGTTGGTGTAACGAGTACAGAAATAAGATTCTAACCGAAATACGGTATCAAAAGCTCATGAAATGGTGAAAACGAGTGGAAACGGGTGATTCGAATCGAAATATGGTACAATACGATCGTAGAATGATGAAAACAAATTTAGATCCTTGATTCTAGTCAAAATATTGTATAGAACAGGTAGAATCATGAAAACGAGCATAGATGGGTGATTCTACCAGAATTATGGTGTAGATTGACATAGAATGGTGAAAACGAGTATAGACGGGATATTCTAACCGAAATAAGGTATATAACTGGCCTAGATTGGTGAAACGAGTATAGAAATATGATTCTAACTTAAATAAGGCATCAAATGCTCGTAAAATGGTGAAAACGAGTACAAACATGTGATTCCAACCGAAATATGGTATAATATGATCGTAGGATGATGAAAACGAGTTTATATTGCTGATTCTAATCGAAATGTGGGATAAAATATGGGTAGAATCGTGAGAACAAGTATAGATGAGTGATTCTAATCAATATATGGTGTAGAATATGCGTCGATTGGTGAAAACGAGGATCAATGGGTGATTCTAACCAAAATAGGGTAAAAAGTGACCTAGATTGGTGAAACGAGTACTGAAATGTGACTGCAATCGAATTAAGGTATCAAATGATCGTAGAATGGTGAAAACGAGTATAGACGGGTGATTCGAACCGAAATACGGTATAATATGATCGTAGCACGACGGAACGAGTTTAGATTTTTTTGATTCTAATCGAAATGGGGTATAAAACATGAGTAGAATTGTGAAAACGGGAATAGATTTATGATTCTTATCGAAATATGGTGTAGGATGTGCCTAGATTTGTGAGAACGAGTGCATATACGTTATTCTAACCAAAACAGGGTGAAAAAGTGGTGTAGATTTGTGGAAACGAGTACTGAAATGTGATTGTAATCGAAATAAGGGATCAAATGATCGTAGAATGATGAAAACGATTATAAATGAGCGGCTCGAACCAAAATATGGTATAGAACGAGCTTAGAATGCTGAAAAAAATGTTTAGATCGGTGATTCTAACAAAAGTATGGTATAAAACGGCCGTGAAATTGCGAAAACGAGTATAGATTGTTGATTCTAACTGAAATAGGATATAGAATGAGCGTAGAGGGGTTAAAACGAGCATAGATGGGTGGTTCTTATCGAAATAGGGTGTAGAATCGGCATAGATTGATGAAAACTAGTATAGATGGACGATTCTAACCGAAATTATGGCATAGAATGAGCTTAGATTGGTGAAAAACAAGTATAAGTAGGGGATTCTAACCGAAATATGGAATAGAATGATTGTAGAATGATAAAAACGATTATGGATGGGTGATTCTAACCAGATTGTGGTATAAAACAGGTGTAGGAACGTAGAAAACATGCATAGATGTTTGATTCTGACCGAAATTATTGTGTTGAATGGGCGTAGAATGGTGAAAACGAGTATAGACGGGAGATTCTAACCAAAGTAAGGTATATAACTGTCCTAGATTGGTGAAACGACTATAGAAATATGATTCTAACCGAAATAAGGCATCAAATGCTCGTAAAATAGTGAAAACGGGTGTAAACGGGTGATTCGAACCGAAATATGGTATAATATGACCGTAGGATGCTGAAAACGAGTTTAGATCACTGATTCTAACCAAAATATGGTATAAAACAGGGCTCGAATCGTGAAAACGTGTATAGATGAGTGATTCTAACCGAACTATGGTGTAGAATGCATGTAGATTGGTGAAAACGACGAGTATAGATTGGTGATTCAAACCGAAATATGGTATAAAAGTGGCGTAGATTTTGGAAACGAGTACTGAAATGTGATTGTAATCAAAATAAGGCTTCAAAACGATCGTATAATAGTTAAAACGAGTATAAATGGGTGATTCTAACCGAAATATGGTATTTAATGGGTTTAGAATGCTGAAAACATGTTTAGATCGGTGATTCTAACCAAAATATCATCTTATAAAACGGACATGGAATTGTGAAAACGAGATGGATACTAACTTAAATATGATAGCATAGAATGGTGAAAACGAGTATATATGGGTGATTCTAACCGAAATATGTTTTAGAATAGGCATAGATTGATGAAAACGAGTATAGATGGACGATTCTAATTATGGTATAGAATGAGCTTAGATTGGTGAAAACAAGTATAAATAAATAGGTGATTCTAACAGAAATATGGAATAGAATGAGCATAGAATGATGAAAATGAGAACAGATGGGTGATGGTAACCGAAATTTGGTATAAAACAAGTGTAGAATGGAGAAAACGAGCATAGATGTGTGATTTAACCAAAATTATGACGTAAAACAGGCGTAGAATGGTAAAAACGAGTATAGACGGGAGGTTCTAACCGAAATAAGGTATATAACTGGCCTAGGTTGGTGTAACGAGTACAGAAATAAGATTCTAACCGAAATACGGTATCAAAAGCTCATGAAATGGTGAAAACGAGTGGAAACGGGTGATTCGAATCGAAATATGGTACAATACGATCGTAGAATGATGAAAACAAATTTAGATCCTTGATTCTAGTCAAAATATTGTATAGAACAGGTAGAATCATGAAAACGAGCATAGATGGGTGATTCTACCAGAATTATGGTGTAGATTGACATAGAATGGTGAAAACGAGTATAGACGGGATATTCTAACCGAAATAAGGTATATAACTGGCCTAGATTGGTGAAACGAGTATAGAAATATGATTCTAACTTAAATAAGGCATCAAATGCTCGTAAAATGGTGAAAACGAGTACAAACATGTGATTCCAACCGAAATATGGTATAATATGATCGTAGGATGATGAAAACGAGTTTATATTGCTGATTCTAATCGAAATGTGGGATAAAATATGGGTAGAATCGTGAGAACAAGTATAAATGAGTGATTCTAATCAATATATGGTGTAGAATGTGCGTCGATTGGTGAAAACGAGGATCAATGGGTGATTCTAACCAAAATAGGGTAAAAAGTGACCTAGATTGGTGAAACGAGTACTGAAATGTGACTGCAATCGAATTAAGGTATCAAATGATCGTAGAATGGTGAAAACGAGTATAGACGGGTAATTCGAACCGAAATACGGTATAATATGATCGTAGCACGACGGAACAAGTTTAGATTTTTTTTGATTCTAATCGAAATGGGGTATAAAACATGAGTAGAATTGTGAAAACGGGAATAGATTTATGATTCTTATCGAAATATGGTATAGGATGTGCCTAGATTTGTGAGAACGAGTGCATATACGTTATTCTAACCAAAACAAGGTGAAAAAGTGGTGTAGATTTGTGGAAACGAGTACTGAAATGTGATTGTAATCGAAATAAGGGATCAAATGATCGTAGAATGATAAAAACGATTATAAATGAGCGGCTCGAACCAAAATATGGTATAGAACGAGCTTAGAATGCTGAAAAATACGTTTAGATCGGTGATTCTAACAAAAGTATGGTATAAAACGGCCGTGAAATTGCGAAAACGAGTATAGATTGTTGATTCTAACTGAAATAGGGTATAGAATGAGCGTAGAGGGGTTAAAACGAGCATAGATGGGTGGTTCTTATCGAAATAGGGTGTAGAATCGGCATAGATTGATGAAAACTAGTATAGATGGACGATTCTAACCGAAATTATGGCATAGAATGAGCTTAGATTGGTGAAAAACAAGTATAAGTAGGGGATTCTAACTGAAATATGGAATAGAATGATTGTAGAATGATAAAAACGATTATGGATGGGTGATTCTAACCA
>JAYESA010002124.1:0-29657 GCA_036927795.1 Iris macrosiphon
TATTGATTCTAACCAAAATATGGTGTAGAATGAGAATACAATTTTGAAAATGAGTATAGATGGGTGATTCTAACCGAAATATGGTATAAACCGTGCTTAGAATGGTAAAAAACGAGTATAGATGGGTGATTCTAACGAAACATGGGATAAAACAGGCTTAGAATGGTGAAAAAGAGCACAGATGGGTGACTCTAATCTAATTATGGTCTAGAGTAGGCGTAGATGGTAACCGAACATAGATACGTGGCTCTAACCGAAATAAGTAAAAAAAGTGGCATAGATTTGTGGAAACAAGTATAGAAATGTGATTCTAACCGAAATAAGATTTCAAATACACGTAAACTAGTGAAAACGAGCACGAACGGGTGATTCTAACCGAAAAAGGTATAAAACATTCGTAGACCAGTGAAAACGAGCATAAGTGAGTTATTCTAACCGAAATATGGTTTAGAATGAGCGTAGAATGGTGAAAACGAGGTCAGATGGGTAATTCTAACCAAAATATATTATAAAACAGGCACGGAAGGGTAAAAAACGAGTATAGATGTGTGATTCTAACAGAAATATGGGCATAAAACAGGCTTAGAATGGTAAAAACGAGTATAGATAGGTGATTCTAATTAAAATATGCTTTAGAATGGACGTAGATCGGTGGAACCGAGTATAAATGCGTAAAGCTAACAAAAATAATGTATAAAAGTGGCATAGATTAGTGAAACGGTATACAGATGCGATTCTAATCGAAAAAAGATTGCAAATGCTCGTAGGCTGGTGAAAGCAAGTATGAATGATTGATTCTGACCCAAAATGATGAAAACGAGTATAGATGGGTGATTCTAACCTAAATATGGTATAAAACGACTGTAGACTAGTGAAAACGAGTATAAATGAGTTATTCTAACCGAAACTCGGTATAGAATTGGCATACAATAATGCAAACAAGTTTAGATGGGTGATTCTAACTGAAATATGGTTTAGAATGAGCATACAATGATGAAAATGAGTTATAGAAGGGTGATGAAAACCGAAATATAGCATAAAACCGGGCCTGGATGATGAAATTGAGTACAGATGGGTGACTCTAATCCCAATAAGGTTTATAATGGATGTAGATTGGTGAAAACGAGCATAGATGGCTAATTCTAACCGGAATATGTTGTAAAAGCGGCCTAGACTAGCGAAAATGAATATATAAGTATGGTTCTAACCGAAATAAGTTATCAAATGCTCTTAGACTGGTGAAAACGAGTATAAATAAATAATTCTAACTGAAAATGGTTTAGAATGGTAAAAACAAGTATAGATGGGTGATTCTAATCGAAATATGATTTAGAATGGGCGTAAATTGGTGAAACCGAGTATAGGTGTATAATTTTAAACGAAATAAGGTATAAACTAGATCAGTAAAAACGAGTATATAGATACGTTATAAAATGCTCGTATACTAGTGAAAACGGGTATATATGATTGATTCTAACCAAAATATGGTGTAGAATGAGAATACAATGAGGAAAATGAGTATAGATGGGTGATTCTAACCGAAATATGGTATAAAAAGTGCATAGAATGGTAAAAAATGATTATAGATGGGTGATTCTAGGGAAACATGGTATAAGACAGGCTTAGAATGGTGAAAAAGAGCATAGATGGGTGACTCTAATCTAATTATGGTCTAGAGTAGGCGTAGATGGTAACCGAACATAGATACGTGGCTCTAACCGAAATAAGTAAAAAAAAAGTGGCATAGATTTGTGGAAACGAGTATAGAAATATGATTCTAACTGAAATAAGATTTCAAATACACGTAAACTAGTGAAAATGAGCACGAACGGGTGATTCTAATCGAAATAAGGTATAAAACGGCCGTAGACCAGTGAAAACGAGCATAAGTGAGTTTATTCTAACCGAAATTTGGTTTAGAATGAGCGTAGAATGGTGTGAAAACGAGGTCAGATGGGTAATTCTAACCAAAATATATTATAAAACAGGCACGAAAAGGTAAAAAACGAGTATATATGTGTGATTCTAACAGAAATATAGGCATAAAACAGGCTTTGAATGGTAAAAACGAGTATAGATAGGTGATTCTAAATAAAATATGCTTTAGAATGGAGGTAGATCGGTAGAACCGAGTATAAATGCGTAAAGCTAACAAAAATAACATATAAAAGTGGCATAGATTAGTGTAACGAGTATACAAATACGATTCTAATCGAAAAAAGATTGCAAATGCTCATAGGCTGGTGAAAGCAAGTATGAATGAATGATTCTGACCCAAAATGATAAAAACGAGTATAGATAGGTGATTCTAACCTAAATATGGTATAAAACGACCGTAGACTAGTGAAAACGAGTATAAATAAGTTATTCTAACCGAAACACAGTATAGAATTGGCATACAATGATGCAGACGAGTTTAGATGGGGTGATTCTAACTGAAATATAGTTTAGAATGAGCATACAATGATGAGAACGAGTATAGAAGGGTGATGAAAACTGAAATATGGCATAAAACAGGCTTGGATGATAAAATTGAGTACAGATGGGTGATTCTAATCCCAACAAGGTTTATAATGGATGTAGAATTGGTAAAACCGAGCATAGATGGCTATTATAACCGGAATATGTTGTAAAAGCGGCCTAGACTAGCGAAAACGAGTATATAAGTATGGTTCTAACCGAAATAAATTATCAAATGCTCGTAGACTGGTGAAAACGAGTATAAATAAATAATTCTAACTAAAAATGGTTTAGAATGGTGAAAACGAGTATAGATGGGTGATTCTAATCGAAATATGATTTAGAATGGGCGTAAATTGGTGAAACCGAGTATAGGTGCATAATTTTAAACGAAATAAGGTATAAAGGTTGCCTAGATCAGTGAAAACGAGTATATAGATACGATTCTAACTAAAATAAGGTATAAAATGCTCGTATACTAGTGAAAACGAGTATATATGATTGATTCTAACCGAAATATGGTGTAGAATGAGAATACTATGATGAAAATGAGTATAGATGGGTGATTTTAACCGAAATATGGTATAAACCGTGCTTAGAATGGTAAAAAACGAGTATAGATGGGTGATTCTAACGAAACATGGTATAAAACAGGCTTAGAATGGTAAAAAGGAGCATAGATGGGTGACTCTAATCTAATTATGGTCTAGAGAGGGGCGTAGATGGTAACCGAACATAGATACCTGGCTCTGACCGAAATAAGTAAAAAAAGTGGCATAGATTTGTGGAAACGAGTATAGAAATGTGATTCTAACCGAAATAAGATTTCAAATACACGTAAACTAGTGAAAACGAGCACGAACGGGTGATTCTAACCGAAATAAGGTATAAAACGGCCGTAGACCAGTAAAAACGAGCATAAGTGAGTTATTCTAACCGAAATATGGTTTAGAATAAGCGTAGAATAGTGAAAACAAGGTCAGATGGGTAATTCTAACAGAAATATATTATAAAACAGGAACGGAAAGGTAAAAACGAGTATAGATGTGTGATTCTAACAGAAATATGGGCATAAAACAGGCTTAGAATGTTAAAAATAGTATAGATAGGTGATTCTAATTAAAATATGCTTTAGAATGGACGTAGATCGGTGGAACCGAGTATAAATGCGTAAAGCTAACAAAAATAACGTATAAAAGTGCATAGATTAGTGAAACGAGTATACAGATGCGATTCTAATCGAAAAAAGATTGCAAATGCTCGTAGGCTGGTGAAAGCAAGTATGAATGAATGATTCTGACCCAAAATAATAAAAACGAGTATAGATGGGTGATTCTAACCTAAATATGGTGTAAAACGATCGTAGACTAGTGAAAACGTGTATAAATGAGTTATTCTAACCGAAATACGGTGTAGAATTGGCATGCAATGATGCAGACGAGTTTAGTTGGGTGATTCTAACTGAAATATGGTTTAGAATGAGCATACAATAATGAAAACGAGTATAAAAGGGTGATAAAAACCGAAATATGGCATAAAACAGGCTTGGATGATAAAATTGAGTACAGATGGGTGATTCTAATCTCAACAAGGTCTATAATGGATGTAGATTGGTGAAACCGAGTTAACCGGAATATGTTTTAAAAGCGGCCTAGACTAGCGAAACCGAGTATATAAGTATGGTTCTAACCGAAATAAGTTATCAAATGCTCGTAGACTGGTGAAAACGAGTATAAATAAATAATTCTAACTGAAAATGGTTTAGAATGGTGAAAACGAGTATAGATGGGTGATTCTAATCGAAATATGATTTAGAATGGACGTAAATTGGTGAAACCGAGTATAGGTGCATAATTTTAAACGAAATAAGATATAAAGGTTGCCTAGATCAGTGAAAACGAGTATATAGATATGATTCTAACTAAAATAAGGTATAAAATGCTCGTATACTAGTAAAAACGAGTATATATGATTGATTCTAACCGAAATATGGTGTAGAATGAGAATACAATGATGAAAATGAGTATAGATGGGTGATTCTGTCACTACCACATTCTGAAAACAGGGGTATTTTCGAATTTTTAATATTTAATATTATGTTATTTACAATTAATTAATTTTGTGATATTGTATTGATTTAAATAATTTTGTGCGATGTGTAATTCAATATATAATTATATGCAGTGTTAATTATTTTATTTTAGCTAGCAGACTAGACCTAGAAGCCCAGTAGACGAACCCCTGTCCGAATTATAGAATTCTGGATTTTATTATTTTATTTAGAATTTGATATTTGGAGATTGGAATTAATTACTGTATTTTATTTAATATTTTGCGCATTGCCTTTGCTTCGATATTTGGAGCACTATCCAGACTTTTGTCTTCCAACAAATTTCACAATCTTGCCCTAGACATGTCCGCCTTCAATTCTGCTATTTTTGTAACTCATAATTTTGCTCCTTGTGAATTGTTTTTAGCCGCACAAAAATCGTCGCGGACGTTATTTTTAATTTCCTATTTTTGTATCGTTGTGCGTTCCAATCGAAAATTGGAGGCCTTCTTGACCTATTTTTCGTACGGCCCAAATTAGGGTAATATTCTGTTCTGAGTCTTCTTCAATATTGGTATTGATGACTTGACCTGATTTTGACCCCAAGTACTCCTAATTAATTGTTGAACACAACTTGCATTTATTTCTATTTAAATTGAGGATACCATTTTATCTGATTTTAAATCCCAAATTAATTCCAGTGCCCTGTTATTTGAGCCCATACCAATCTTACAGTGCCCCCTGACCCTACAAAACACCGGACCCCAAATCGCCCGCCAAATTTTCGTCATTTCATGTGTTTGTGTAATTTCCCGAATTTAAGGGACTAAGTTGCAATTATTCAATTGTAGGTGCCAACACCTAATTATTTTAACCAATGAGGGAGCCTATTAATTTTTAATTAAAAACCCTCATCCCTACATGAATTAATTTCCTTCATGAATCATCATAGCCACTCATTTAAGTGGGTCAAATCCTCACCCTACATCACACCCTCTCTCTTCCTATTTAATGACATGTCCCATCCTAAACCCTAATCCCTAGGCAACCTAGAAAACACCACCCTCACAAGCCTCCTCCCCCTCTCATACGTATGTAACTTCTTTCCTCCTTCTTCCTTCTTCTTCTCATTTCATTTTCCTTCTTCTTCTTCTTCTTCTTCTTCTTCTCCTTTTTATTGTTTTTTTGAAATTTCAAATTGATAATAAGGGGGGGGAATACTGTGCTCAACCCCAACTGTGTTCCTCCGGCGGCCGAGCACTGTTTCCGGCGGCTCCTCCCCCTATCGCTCCATCAACTCCACCGGACCCCGCTGCTCCAGCCGAGCCGGCCGCTGCCATCACCACCATCACCTGATCGGTACCCCGGCGGTCAGCCCGCTGCTCCTCGGTGCAGCCTCCGGCGGCTCGCTGACCGTTCCTCGCTGCTCCGATCAACCCGTCCGGCGGCGACTGCCCAGTCCGGCGCTGAGCCGATCCCCTCCGGCCCGCTGACAGCCACCCCGGCTGTCCCCGAGCACCCGGCCGGCGTTTCCTCTCGCGTCCGGCGGTCCCCGACTACCCCTGAGCACCCGGCGAACTCCGGCGGCGCTGCTGCATCCTCCCCTTCCACTGCTTCTTCCCCTCTGCGTCTCCGGCGTCCGGCGGCTCCCCCGTGCTCCGGCCAGTCCCCCATCTGTAAGTCCTCCTCCTTCTTCTCCCTCTTCCTTCTCTTTATATATATATATATATATATATATATATATATATATATATATATATATATATATATATATATATATATATATATATATATATATAGATGTATATATACGTATATATATACGTGAGTATATATATAATATGTATATGTATTCGTAGGTATTTTATTAATGTATGTATATGGTTTAATCAGCATGTACAAGTATGATTTAATATATATGTATATGTATATATGTCTAATAAATGTGTATAAAATTAATATGTTAATGTATATGTATACACTAGTATATGTATTTGTATTAATATAAGGTATAGTATGCATTCAAATAAATTGTATAATTAAGGATGTATTAATGTGAATAATGGTATATTAATCAATGTATTGTATATGTAATATATTCATGTATATATAACCAATGTATATTTGTATATATATTAATAAATATGTATAGTATATCTATATATTTAATATATGAATGCAATATGTACAAGTATTATTTTTTAAATAAATGTTAACATATAAATAAGTATATCAATTATTTTATTAAATTATATAATTAAGTATGTATCTAATTAATGTTTTAAATACATAAATATGTATAGCATTTGTAAATTAATGTATATGAAATTATGTAATTTAAATTAATGATTAACAGTATATGTATGTGGATATACATATTTAATATGATTCTAGTATATATATAATATTGGTACGTGTATATATTGTATATATATTTAAATTAGTATATATATCTTTTGGCATATAGATGTATATAAATAGTATTATTTAATTAGTGCCTTTAAATACATGAAATGTGTATGGTATATAAAGAAATTGGTAATGCATAATTTAATATATATTTTGTATATGTTATTTTTTAATTAAATGTCAAACAGGTATAAACATAGTATACTTTAGTATATATATATATATATATGATATATGAAATGTTTCATTAGTATATATATATATATGCATAAATGTATTTTGATGTATAGATGTATATGTAGATTTCAGAATATGTAGGTAATTATTTATTGGTATACTTAATATTTTTATATATAAAATGGGTATACATGTATGTATATATATATTTAGTATATATATGAAATCATTAAATTGGTATATATATATAACAGTATTTTGGTATAAATATATATATGTAGATGTATATTTTCGTATTGGTTTATATATATAAATATAAATTGGTATATTTACCTGTATATAGTATTGTATATTTTAATTGTATATATGAGTATATATATGTAATTAGTCTATGTAGGTATTTTGTAAATTCGTGTGTGTAGATATATTTTGTATAACCCTTAGTACATTTTTATATATATATATATTGCATATGTATTTATCTTGATATATATATTGTAAGTACACATGTGATTGAGATATGTATATTTATGTATCTAGCTACTAGGTGACCAGTATCATACCTAGAGTAGTCCCAATTTCTGTATTTTTAGACTGTGTGTTAGGGTAGCACCTGATACAAGTGATATTGTGACATGTTTATAGGACTGTTGTTTCACCCAAGGGATACTCTGGAACAGGACATCCAATAAATACCAGCTAAGGACCAAGGCAAGTACATTCTCTGATAATTTCTAATTCTTGATAATTTCTATAAGTTCAATGATCTTGAAATGTTACAACTGAATCTTTGACACTGTGCTACACGGACTAGTATAGCTTGGATCTGCAGTCATGAGATGTTACCTTGATTATCGTATTGACATTGTACACGACATGTATATTTAGACATCGTACATGATAGACTTGACTTGCTCGTGTATCGTGACGTGTCATGGTTGGATCCACAGTACTAGTTGGGGGCGGGGAAGTAGTTAGTAAGAAATGTGATCAAAACCTCTTATTGTAGTATAAAAATTGTAAGTGTTAATCATGCTCTTCACCCATGATTAGCCAGGCCCTGTAGCTATCGTACATGTTCCCAAGCCGATCACATTTTGAAACTACTATTTCAAACACTTAGAATAGATTACAGTTTCTATTTTAAATCATGTACTACATCACCCGTACATGATACGGTTCCTTGTTCTTCCATTTTTATACATGCACTGACTGTATCATATTGCCTATTGCCTGTCTCTTTACATTGCATGTCTCTCTTAAACTGTCATTACATTTTCTTCTCAGTAGCTAGCATAACATGTTTTATTGTATTATAGACATTATCAATTAATGGAACTGTTATTTGAGATTGTGCTTTGCTCCTTCCTGACTGGAAATATTTTTCCAGACTATGCCTTAGAGGACCGCTGTCCGACACTTATGGTGAGTAGCTGCAGACTTGGTAGTAGTTGTGATTCCAGGAGGTCTAGCTGGAAATTACTATTATTGTTAGTTCTTAAGTAGACTATTTGGTACCGGATTTGTCTCCGGCATTTTGATGATTCTTGGATATTGTTAAGTTAAGTTTTCTTGTGGACTTGTGTTGTGTTAGATTTTAATTTCTGTTTCGAAATCTTATCGTGCTGTGATCCTGTGATTGAGTATATGTTTATCTATTTGTGTCATCCGTGCCTCCTAATGGAGATTGGATATTTGCGTGACATTAGTTAGATAGTATCAATACCTAGACAGCGTTCTACCGCCGATGCTGCGGCGTAGGCTGGACGTACCCACGCACTTGTGCCCCTAAACCGGGTGCGGGTCGTGACACGTTTTTAATGGTGGCCCATGCAGGTCAGACTTCGCATTTAGAGCGATGTCGTAGTAGTGTGGCATCTTTGTTACACTATTGCGTGCCTGCTATAGGACATAGGACCTAGGATACTAGGATGAGAGAGGATACTCAATCACAATTTATTTGAAAGATTTCCTGGGATGACCCCATGAGAATCTTATTATAATCTCCAATTTAATTCCTTCGCCCTTGTTTCCGTCCGTCCTCACTCATTGATGTTGAGTTTGATTCTTTTTGACCAGTTGTTAACTTTAATTCCTGGTATCGTTGTCGAGTTGATTTCAAAGTGAGATGAATTTTACGGGCTAAAATTTACGGTATCATCTGATGACATATATTGATGAGGACAGTGAGAAAGGTAAAACGTCTACTTTGGTTATAGAACCTAGAGTTTATCGCAGCCATATTAGCTATCGTGACGAGAACGTAGGAACCTGACTTGGATGTACATACTGTAGTTATGAAACTTAGGGTCTCTCGCAGCCATACCGGTTGGCGTGGCAAGGATTCTAGATGACATGATTATAGAGTTGCATACCATAGTTACGGAACCGGTCGTTTATCGCATCTATGCTTACTGGCGTGGCGAAAATTCTGAGCGTCATGATTTCGGATAGACGTGTATGATTATCAGGTTGTATCTTAAATTGGTCCTTAAAATATCATCTCAAGACTTATCCATTTTGTTATTCCAGGACTTTGTTCCATCGCTTCTTTTCTTTACTAGCAGTAAGGATACCTTCCGTCCTTGATCCAATTCCTTTTGAGCTTATTTTTCTTTGAGGATTCCTTGTTAGTATGATGATTAGTGACTTGCAATTTTGGTTGTCTTGTATTAGTTGACTGAGTGTTGCCTGTGAATTGTAAGTGTTTCCTAGTTGGACATATGAGCATTAGGCATTAATCTAGAGATACCCATAGCATAGTACCTTGTAGCAATAGTTCTATGATAGGTGTTATTATAATTAGTATTGGTATTATAGAAAGTGCAAGTGATCGTGATTTGTAATAAGTTTGACGAGTTAATCTAAGGATGAAGCTAGCGTTACCATACCAATAGTGCTAGTGATTCTATATCAAATATTTGTTGAGCAAGGTGCAAATGACAGTAAGTACTTCGTGTGATGACAAATAGATTGGGGTATTAAGTAATATAGATAGAAAATCATTGAAGAAAATATGTGAGATGATAATTTGGATTATTGGAAATGATAGTGCAAATAATTCGGACAGTACAATTTTCGTACACAGTTGAGGTTGTAAATAATTAGTGTATTAGTGTGCACCTTGAGTATTAGAGACTGTGAGTAGTATATGTATACTTGTGGATTAAATTATAATTTGTAGAGTGGAAATGAATTTTAATTTTTAAAGAATTTTTGAGGAGATGAGATTTATGTTATTAAAATTTGAGTATTCGAATTCAATTCAATAAGCATAGTCAAAGCTATAAAGATTTTAAAAGTGATTAAATTTTTCAATATTTGAGTATCTGATTTTTGAGGAGGTATATGCAATTTATTTTAATCGAGAAGTTAAACCTTGACGATTATTCTGAGGATTAATTTTATGGTAGATAAGAGATGAATATTAATATATGAGTAGATGATATACATGTGTAAGGACCCATGATTATGTTAGAGATAGGAGATACTACAAGTAATATATTAGCAGGTTCTTTCTTTTCCTTCCTCATGTTCTTTTGTCTTCTGATTGATTGATACCTTAGTACCGTAGCTTGTATGCATGAATTCTTGTTATAATGTAGTTAGTAGTACCCCTGATACAGAGACTGCAATACCATGACAAAAGACACCCTGATCATACATATTTCCCTTAGGTTGCAGGATGTATGGTTGTAAGTAGAATTCTCTTAGACCTTGGTTGTTGAGGATTTAACTGTAGTAAAGATTAACGAAGAGGTTATGACTTGACAAAGAGAGACAAGGTGCCTAAAATTTTGAGGAAAAATAAAATATTAAATAAAGAGTTGGGAATTTAAGTTTTGTTAAATCGTTAATTTTTAAGAAGATTATGAAATGATTGAATTTTTCATTGAATTTGAGGAATTTAAGAAGGCCATCGATATATTTATTGGACTGCAAGTTGTGAACTTATATTTTGAATATTGTATTGGAGGTTCCATAAGTATTACATCGTTGCATATTATGGGAAAGAAAGAAATTTGGAAAAAAAAAATCGAGGGATAAGAACACAAATGGATTAGTGTTAAATTCAAATTGGGACGAGATTCAATTTTTGAAATATGCACTGATTGGATTTCAATTAGAGGATTGAATATTAAATTCTTGTATTTCGTAATTAACTTAAAATTTTTGGAGGATATTGTGATAAGAATGGGATTTGATTTATTTTGAAGATTTTTGGGATATGATATTTATAGAATTTTTGAAAGAAATAACAATATGGAGTAGTTCATGATTATATGATTTGAGGAATTTAATTTTGATGGTAGTAAATACATAAATAAAACAATGGAGGATTTAAAAATTCGAGGATAAACATTGAACTAAATAAAGGGTCAAGACTTTAACATGGCAGAATTTATGACTTATTAATTCCAGGAAGGATATTATATGATTGAGGTTATCATTAGAATTTGAGGAAATTAAGGAGATTGTCATTAAATTATTTGATTGCAAGTTATGAATTATAAAATGTTATATTTGGATGTTGCATTTGGAGAATCCTTAAATATCATATTGATGAGTATTTTAAGGAGTGAATATTAAATTCCGAGTACTGAATTATTAACAAAAACTTTCAAGGAAATTTGGATGGACTTTGATTTTATTTTGAGGATTTTTCAGGTTATACAACATTTTAAAATTTTGAATTTGCGAAAGGACATTGTGGATTATTAAAAGATTTCATGGATGATAAATTTAAATTCTGAGGGAAATAATAAGGTGTATGATTAAACACTAATATGAGGATTTTAAATTTCGAGGACGAAATTCTTTTAAGGTGGGTGGACTTGTCACTACCATATTCTGAAAACAGGGATATTTTCGAATTTTTAATATTTAATATTATGTTATTTACAATTAATTAATTTCATGATATTGTATTGATTTAAATAATTTTGTGCGATGTGTAATTCAATATATAATTATATGCAGTGTTAATTATTTTATTTTAGCTAGCAGACTAGACCTAGAAGCCCAGTAGACGAACCCTGTCCGAATTATAGAATTCTGGATTTTATTATTTTATTTAGAATTTGATATTTGGAGATTGGAATTAATTACTGTATTTTATTTAATATTTTGCGCATTGCCTTTGCTTCGATATTTGGAGCACTATCCAGACTTTTGTCTTCCAACAAATTTCACAATCTTGCCCTAGACATGTCCGCCTTCAATTCTGCTATTTTTGCAACTCATAATTTTGCTCCTTGTGCATTGTTTCTAGCCGCACAAAAATCGTCGCGGACGTTATTTTTAATTTCCTATTTTTGTATCGTTGTGCGTTCCAATCGAAAATTGGAGGCCATCTTGACCTATTTTTCGTGCGGCCCAAATTAGGGTAATATTCTGTTCTGAGTCTTCTTCAATATTGGTATTGATGACTTGACCTGATTTTGACCCCAAGTACTCCTAATTAATTGTTGAACACAACTTGCATTTATTTCTATTTAAATTGAGGATACCATTTTATCTGATTTTAAATCCCAAATTAATTCCAGTGCCCTGTTATTTGAGCCCATACCGATCTTACAGTGCCCCCTGACCCTACAAAACACCGGACCCCGAATCGCCCGCCAAATTTTCGTCATTTCATGTGTTTGTGCAATTTCCCGAATTTAAGGGGCTAAGTTGCAATTATTCAATTGTAGGTGCCAACACCTAATTATTTTAACCAATGAGGGAGCCTATTAATTTTTAATTAAAAACCCTCATCCCTACATGAATTAATTTCCTTCATGAATCATCATAGCCACTCATTTAAGTGGGTCAAATCCTCACCCTACATCACACCCTCTCTCTTCCTATTTAATGACATGTCCCATCCTAAACCCTAATCCCTAGGCAACCTAGAAAACACCACCCTCACAAGCCTCCTCCCCCTCTCATACGTATGTAACTTTTTTCCTCCTTCTTTCTTCTTCTTCTCATTTCATTTTCCTTCTTCTTCTTCTTCTTCTTCTCCTTTTTATTGTTTTTTTGAAATTTCAAATTGATAATAAGGGGGGGGGAATACTGTGCTCAACCCCAACTGTGTTCCTCCGGCGGCCGAGCACTGTTTCCGGCGGCTCCTCCCCCTATCGCTCCATCAACTCCACCGGACCCCGCTGCTCCAGCCGAGCCGGCCGCTGCCATCACCACCATCACCTGATCGGTACCCCGGCGGTCAGCCCGCTGCTCCTCGGTGCAGCCTCCGGCGGCTCGCTGACCGTTCCTCGCTGCTCCGATCAACCCGTCCGGCGGCGACTGCCCAGTCCGGCGCTGAGCCGATCCCCTCCGGCCCGCTGACAGCCACCCCGGCTGTCCCCGAGCACCCGGCCGGCGTTTCCTCTCGCGTCCGGCGGTCCCCGACTACCCCTGAGCACCCGGCGAACTCCGGCGGCGCTGCTGCATCCTCCCCTTCCACTGCTTCTTCCCCTCTGCGTCTCCGGCGTCCGGCGGCTCCCCCGTGCTCCGGCCAGTCCCCCATCTGTAAGTCCTCCTCCTTCTTCTCCCTCTTCCTTCTCTTTATATATATATATATATATATATATATATATAGATGTATATATACGTATATATATACGTGAGTATATATATAATATGTATATGTATTCGTAGGTATTTTATTAATGTATGTATATGGTTTAATCAGCATGTACAAGTATGATTTAATATATATGTATATGTATATATGTCTAATAAATGTGTATAAAATTAATATGTTAATGTATATGTATACACTAGTATATGTATTTGTATTAATATAAGGTATAGTATGCATTCAAATAAATTGTATAATTAAGGATGTATTAATGTGAATAATGGTATATTAATCAATGTATTGTATATGTAATATATTCATGTATATATAACCAATGTATATTTGTATATATATTAATAAATATGTATAGTATATCTATATATTTAATATATGAATGCAATATGTACAAGTATTATTTTTTAAATAAATGTTAACATATAAATAAGTATATCAATTATTTTATTAAATTATATAATTAAGTATGTATCTAATTAATGTTTTAAATACATAAATATGTATAGCATTTGTAAATTAATGTATATGAAATTATGTAATTTAAATTAATGATTAACAGTATATGTATGTGGATATACATATTTAATATGATTCTAGTATATATATAATATTGGTACGTGTATATATTGTATATATATTTAAATTAGTATATATATCTTTTGGCATATAGATGTATATAAATAGTATTATTTAATTAGTGCCTTTAAATACATGAAATGTGTATGGTATATAAAGAAATTGGTAATGCATAATTTAATATATATTTTGTATATGTTATTTTTTAATTAAATGTCAAACAGGTATAAACATAGTATACTTTAGTATATATATATATATATGATATATGAAATGTTTCATTAGTATATATATATATATATGCATAAATGTATTTTGATGTATAGATGTATATGTAGATTTCAGAATATGTAGGTAATTATTTATTGGTATACTTAATATTTTTATATATAAAATGGGTATACATGTATGTATATATATATTTAGTATATATATGAAATCATTAAATTGGTATATATATATAACAGTATTTTGGTATAAATATATATATGTAGATGTATATTTTCGTATTGGTTTATATATATAAATATAAATTGGTATATTTACCTGTATATAGTATTGTATATTTTAATTGTATATATGAGTATATATATGTAATTAGTCTATGTAGGTATTTTGTAAATTCGTGTGTGTAGATATATTTTGTATAACCCTTAGTACATTTATATATATATATATATTGCATATGTATTTATCTTGATATATATATTGTAAGTACACATGTGATTGAGATATGTATATTTATGTATCTAGCTACTAGGTGACCAGTATCATACCTAGAGTAGTCCCAATTTCTGTATTTTTAGACTGTGTGTTAGGGTAGCACCTGATACAAGTGATATTGTGACATGTTTATAGGACTGTTGTTTCACCCAAGGGATACTCTGGAACAGGACATCCAATAAATACCAGCTAAGGACCAAGGCAAGTACATTCTCTGATAATTTCTAATTCTTGATAATTTCTATAAGTTCAATGATCTTGAAATGTTACAACTGAATCTTTGACACTGTGCTACACGGACTAGTATAGCTTGGATCTGCAGTCATGAGATGTTACCTTGATTATCGTATTGACATTGTACACGACATGTATATTTAGACATCGTACATGATAGACTTGACTTGCTCGTGTATCGTGACGTATCATGGTTGGATCCACAGTACTAGTTGGGGGCGGGGAAGTAGTTAGTAAGAAATGTGATCAAAACCTCTTATTGTAGTATAAAAATTGTAAGTGTTAATCATGCTCTTCACCCATGATTAGCCAGGCCCTGTAGCTATCGTACATGTTCCCAAGCCGATCACATTTTGAAACTACTATTTCAAACACTTAGAATAGATTACAGTTTCTATTTTAAATCATGTACTACATCACCCGTACATGATACGGTTCCTTGTTCTTCCATTTTTATACATGCACTGACTGTATCATATTGCCTATTGCCTGTCTCTCTTAAACTGTCATTACATTTTCTTCTCAGTAGCTAGCATAACATGTTTTATTGTATTATAGACATTATCAATTAATGGAACTGTTATTTGAGATTGTGCTTTGCTCCTTCCTGACTGGAAATATTTTTCCAGACTATGCCTTAGAGGACCGCTGTCCAACACTTATGGTGAGTAGCTGCAGACTTGGTAGTAGTTGTGATTCCAGGAGGTCTAGCTGGAAATTACTATTATTGTTAGTTCTTAAGTAGACTATTTGGTACCGGATTTGTCTCCGGCATTTTGATGATTCTTGGATATTGTTAAGTTAAGTTTTCTTGTGGACTTGTGTTGTGTTAGATTTTAATTTCTGTTTCGAAATCTTATCGTGCTGTGATCCTGTGATTGAGTATATGTTTATCTATTTGTGTCATCCGTGCCTCCTAATGGAGATTGGATATTTACGTGACATTAGTTAGATAGTATCAATACCTAGACAGCGTTCTACCGCCGATGCTGCGGCGTAGGCTGGACGTACCCACGCACTTGTGCCCCTAAACCGGGTGCGGGTCGTGACAGATTCTAACCGAAATATGGTATAAACCGTGCTTAGAATGGTAAAAAAACGAGTATAGATGGGTGATTCTAACGAAACATGGGATAAAACAGGCTTAGAATGGTAAAAAAGAGCATAGATGGGTGACTCTAATCTAATTATGGTCTAGAGTGGGCGTAGATGGTAACCGAACATAGATACGTGGCTCTAACCGAAATAAGTAAAAAAAGTGGCATAGATTTGTCGAAATGAGTATAGAAATATGATTCTAACCGAAATAAGATTTTGAATACACGTAAACTAGTAAAAACGAGCACGAACGGGTGATTCTAACCGAAATAAGATATAAAACGGCCGTAGACTAGTGAAAACGAGCATAAGTGAGTTATTCTAACCGAAATATGGTTTAGAATAAGCGTAGAATGGTGAAAACAAGGTCAGATGGGTAATTCTAACCGAAATATATTATAAAACAGGCACGGAAGGGTAAAAACGAGTATAGATGTGTGATTCTAACAGAAATATGGGCATAAAATAGGCTTAGAATGGTAAAAACGAGTATAGATAGGTGATTCTAATTAAAATGTGCTTTAGAATAGACGTAGATCGGTGGAACCGAGTATAAATACGTAAAGCTAACAAAAATAACGTATAAAAGTGGCATAGATTAGTGAAACGAGTATACAGATGCGATTCTAATCGAAAAAAGATTACAAATGCTCGTAGACTGGTGAAAGCAAGTATGAATG
Organism: Iris macrosiphon; assembly: GCA_036927795.1. NCBI lineage: Eukaryota > Viridiplantae > Streptophyta > Magnoliopsida > Asparagales > Iridaceae > Iris > Iris macrosiphon. The sequence goes on from JAYESA010002124.1 coordinate 16,991, forward strand.
ATTGATTCTGACCCAAAATGATGAAAATGAGTATAGATGGGTGATTCTAACCTAAATATGGTATAAAACGACCGTAGACTAGTGGAAACGAGTATAAATGAGTTATTCTAACCGAAACACAGTGTAGAATTGGCATAGAATGATGCAGACAAGTTTAGATGGGTGATTCTAACTGAAATATGGTTTAGAATGAGCATACAATGATGAAAATGAGTATAGAATGGTGATGAAAACCGAAATATAGCATAAAACAAGCCTGGATGATAAAATTGAGTACAGATGGGTGATTCTAATCCCAATAAGGTTTATAATGGATGTAGATTGGTGAAACCGAACATAGATGGCTAATTCTAACCGGAATATGTTGTAAAAGCGGCATAGACTAGCAAAAATGAGTATATAAGTATGGTTCTAACCGAAATAAGTTATCAAATACCCTTAGATTGGTGAAAACGAGTATAAATAAATAATTCTAACTGAAAATGGTTTAGAATGGTAAAAACAAGTATAGATGGGTGATTCTAATCGAAATATGATTTAGAATGGGCGTAAATTGGTGAAACCGAGTATAGGTGTATAATTTTAAATGAAATAAGGTATAAAGGTTGCCTAGATCAGTGAAAACGAGTATATAGATATGGTATAAAATGCTCGTATACTAGTGAAAACGGGTATATATGATTGATTCTAACCGAAATATGGTGTAGAATGAGAATACAATGATGAAAATAAGTATAGATGGGTGATTCTAACCGAAATATGGTATAAACCGTGCATAGAATGGTAAAAAATGATTATAGATGGGTGATTCTAGGGAAACATGGTATAAAACAGGCTTAGAATGGTGAAAAAGAGCATAGATGGGTGACTCTAATCTAATTATGGTCTAGAGTAGGCGTAGATGGTAACCGAACATAGATACGTGGCTCTAACCGAAATAAGTAAAAAAAGTGGCATAGATTTATGGAAACGAGTATAGAAATATGATTCTAACTGAAATAAGATTTCAAATACACGTAAACTAGTGAAAATGAGCACGAACGGGTGATTCTAATCGAAATAAGGTATAAAACGGCCGTAGACCAGTGAAAACGAGCATAAGTGAGTTATTCTAACCGAAATTTGGTTTAGAATGAGCGTAGAATGGTAAAAACGAGGTCAGATGGGTAATTCTAACCAAAATATATTATAAAACAGGCACGAAAAGGTAAAAAACGAGTATATATGTGTGATTCTAACAGAAATATGGGCATAAAATAGGCTTTGAATGGTAAAAACGAGTATAGATAGGTGATTCTAAATAAAATGTGCTTTAGAATAGACGTAGATCGGTGGAACCAAGTATAAATGCATAAAGCTAACAAAAATAACATATAAAAGTGGCATAGATTAGTGTAACGAGTATACAAATACGATTCTAATCGAAAAAAGATTGCAAATGCTCATAGGCTGGTGAAAGCAAGTATGAATGAATGATTCTGACCCAAAATGATAAAAACGAGTATAGATAGGTGATTCTAACCTAAATATGGTATAAAACGATCGTAGACTAGTGAAAACGAGTATAAATAAGTTATTCTAACCGAAACACAGTATAGAATTGGCATACAATGATGCAGACGAGTTTAGATGGGTGATTCTAACTGAAATATGGTTTAGAATGAGCATACAATGATGAGAACGAGTATAGAAGGGTGATAAAAACTGAAATATGGCATAAAACAGGCTTGGATGATAAAATTGAGTACAAATGGGTGATTCTAATCCAACAAGGTTTATAATGGATGTAGATTGGTAAAACCGAGCATAGATGGCTATTATAACCGGAATATGTTGTAAAAGCGGCCTAGACTAGCGAAAACGAGTATATAAGTATGGTTCTAACCGAAATAAATTATCAAATGCTCGTAGACTGGTGAAAACGAGTATAAATAAATAATTCTAACTAAAAATGGTTTAGAATGGTGAAAACGAGTATAGATGGGTGATTCTAATCGAAATATGATTTAGAATGGGCGTAAATTGGTGAAACCGAGTATAGGTGCATAATTTTAAACGAAATAAGGTATAAAGGTTGCCTAGATCAGTGAAAACGAGTATATAGATACGATTCTAACTAAAATAAGGTATAAAATGCTCGTATACTAGTGAAAACGAGTATATATGATTGATTCTAACCGAAATATGGTGTAGAATGAGAATACTATGATGAAAATGAGTATAGATGGGTGATTTTAAACCGAAATATGGTATAAACCGTGCTTAGAATGGTAAAAAAACGAGTATAGATGGGTGATTCTAACGAAACATGGTATAAAACAGGCTTAGAATGGTAAAAAGGAGCATAGATGGGTGACTCTAATCTAATTATGGTCTAGAGAGGGCGTAGATGGTAACCGAACATAGATACCTGGCTCTGACCGAATTAAGTAAAAAAGTGGCATAGATTTGTGGAAACGAGTATAGAAATGTGATTCTAACGAAATAAGATTTCAAATACACGTAAACTAGTGAAAACGAGCACGAACGGGTGATTCTAACCGAAATAAGGTATAAAACGGCCGTAGACCAGTAAAAACGAGCATATGTGAGTTATTCTAACCGAAATATGGTTTAGAATAAGCATAGAATGGTGAAAACAAGGTCAGTATGGGTAATTCTAACAGAAATATATTATAAAACAGGAACGAAAAGCGTAAAAACGAGTATAGATGTGTGATTCTAACAGAAATAGGGCATAAAACAGGCTTAGAATGTTAAAAATAGTATAGATAGTGTGATTCTAATTAAAATATGCTTTAGAATGGACGTAGATCGGTGGAACCGAGGTATAAATGCGGTAAAGCTAACAAAAATAACGTATAAAAGTGCATAGATTAGTGAAACGAGTATACAGATGCGATTCTAATCGAAAAAAGATTGCAAATGCTCGTAGGCTGGTGAAAGCAAGTATGAATGAATGATTCTGACCCAAAATAATAAAAACGAGTATAGATGGGTGATTCTAACCTAAATATGGTGTAAAACGATCGTAGACTAGTGAAAACGTGTATAAATGAGTTATTCTAACCGAAACACGGTGTAGAATTGGCATGCAATGATGCAGACGAGTTTAGTTGGGTGATTCTAACTGAAATATGGTTTAGAATGAGCATACAATAATGAAAAACGAGTATAAGAAGGGTGATAAAAACCGAAATATGGCATAAAACAGGCTTGGATGATAAAATTGAGTACAGATGGGTGATTCTAATCTCAACAAGGTCTATAATAGATGTAGATTGGTGAAACCGAGTTAACCGGAATATGTTTTAAAAGCGGGCCTAGACTAGCGAAACCGAGTATATAAGTATGGTTCTAACCGAAATAAGTTATCAAATGCTCGTAGACTGGTGAAAACGAGTATAAATAAATAATTCTAACTGAAAATGGTTTAGAATGGTGAAAACGAGTATAGATGGGTGATTCTAATCGAAATATGATTTAGAATGGACGTAAATTGGTGAAACCGAGTATAGGTGCATAATTTTAAACGAAATAAGATATAAAGGTTGCCTAGATCAGTGAAAACGAGTATATAGATATGATTCTAACTAAAATAAGGTATAAAAATGCTCGTATACTAGTAAAAACGAGTATATATGATTGATTCTAACCGAAATATGGTGTAGAATGAGAATACAATGATGAAAATGAGTATAGATGGGTGATTCTACCGAAATATGGTATAAAACCGTGCCTTAGAATGGTAAAAAAAACGAGTATAGATGGGTGATTCTAACGAAAACATGGGATAAAACAGGCTTAGAATGGTGAAAAAGAGCATAGATGGGTGACTCTAATCTAATTATGGTCTAGAGTGGGCGTAGATGGTAACCGAACATAGATACGTGGCTCTAACCGAAATAAGTAAAAAAAGTGGCATAGATTTGTCGAAATGAGCATAGAAATATGATTCTAACCGAAATAAGATTTTGAATACACGTAAACTAGTGAAAACGAGCACGAACGGGTGATTCTAACCGAAATAAGATATAAAACGGCCGTAGACCAGTGAAAACGAGCATAAGTGAGTTATTCTAACCGAAATATGGTTTAGAATAAGCGTAGAATGGTGAAAACAAGGTCAGATGGGTTATTCTAACCGAAATATATTATAAAACAGGCACGGAAGGGTAAAAACGAGTATAGATGTGTGATTCTAACAGAAATATGGGCATAAAATAGGCTTAGAATGGTAAAAACGAGTATAGATAGGTGATTCTAATTAAAATGTGCTTTAGAATAGACGTAGATCGGTGGAACCGAGTATAAATACGTAAAGCTAACAAAAATAACGTATAAAAGTGGCATAGATTAGTGAAACGAGTATACAGATGCGATTCTAATCGAAAAAAGATTACAAATGCTCGTAGACTGGTGAAAGCAAGTATGAATGATTGATTCTGACCCAAAATGATGAAAATGAGTATAGATGGGTGATTCTAACCTAAATATGGTATAAAACGACCGTAGACTAGTGGAAACGAGTATAAATGAGTTATTCTAACCGAAACACAGTGTAGAATTGGCATAGAATGATGCAGACAAGTTTAGATGGGTGATTCTAACTGAAATATGGTTTAGAATGAGCATACAATGATGAAAATGAGTATAGAATGGTGATGAAAACCGAAATATAGCATAAAACAAGCCTGGATGATGAAATTGAGTACAGATGGGTGATTCTAATCCCAATAAGGTTTATAATGGATGTAGATTGGTGAAACCGAACATAGATGGCTAATTCTAACCCGGAATATGTTATAAAAGCGGCATAGACTAGCGAAAATGAGTATATAAGTATGGTTCTAACCGAAATAAGTTATCAAATACCCTTAGATTGGTGAAAAACGAGTATAAATAAATAATTCCTAACTGAAAATGGTTTAGAATGGTAAAAAACAAGTATAGATGGGTGATTCTAATCGAAATATTAGAATGGGCGTAAATTGGTGAAACCGAGTATAGGTGTATAATTTTAAATGAAATAAGGTATAAAGGTTGCCTAGATCAGTGAAAACGAGTATATAGATATGGTATAAAATGCTCGTATACTAAGTGAAAACGGTATTATATGATTGATTCTAAGCGAAATATGGTGTAGAATGAGAATACAATGATGAAAATAAGTATAGATGGGTGATTCTAACCGAAATATGGTATAAACCGTGCATAGAATGGTAAAAAATGATTATAGATGGGTGATTCTAGGGAAACATGGTATAAAACAAGGCTTAGAATGGTGAAAAAGAGCATAGATGGGTGACTCTAATCTAATTATTGGTCTAGAGTAGGCGTAGATGGTAACCGAACATAGATACGTGGCTCTAACCAAAATAAGTAAAAAAAGTGGCATAGATTTGTGGAAACGAGTATAGAAATTATGATTCTAACTGAAATAAGATTTCAAATACACGTAAACTAGTGAAAATGAGCACGGACGGGTGATTCTAATCGAAATAAGGTATAAAACGGCCGTAGACCAGTGAAAACGAGCATAAGTGAGTTATTTCTAACCGAAATATGGTTTAGAATGAGCGTAAAATGGTGAAAACGAGGTCAGATGGGTAATTCTAACCAAAATATATTATAAAAACAGGCACGAAAAGGTAAAAACGAGTAATATGTGTGATTCTAACAGAAATATGGGCATAAAATAGGCTTTGAATGGTAAAAATGAGTATAGATACGGTGATTCTAAATAAAATGTGCTTTAGAATAGACGTAGATCGGTGGAACCAAGTATAAATGCATAAAGCTAACAAAAATAACATATAAAAGTGACATAGATTAGTGTAACGAGTATACAAATACGATTCTAATCGAAAAAAGATTGCAAATGCTCATAGGCTGGTGAAAGCAAGTATGAATGAATGATTCTGACCCAAAATGATAAAAACGAGGTATAGATAGGTGATTCTAACCTAAATATGTATAAAACGACCGTAGACTAGTGAAAACGAGTATAAATAAGTTATTCTAACCGAAACACAGTATAGAATTGGCATACAATGATGCAGACGAGTTTAGATGGGTGATTCTAACTGAAATATGGTTTAGAATGAGCATACAATGATGAGAACGAGTATAGAAGGGTGATGAAAACTGAAATATGGCATAAAACAGGCTTGGATGATAAAATTGAGTACAGATGGGTGATTCTAATCCCAACAAGGTTTATAATGGATGTAGATTGGTAAACCGAGCATAGATGGCTATTATAACCGGAATATGTTGTAAAAAGCGGCCTAGACTAGCGAAAACGAGTATATAAGTATGGTTCTAACCGAAATAAATTATCAAATGCTCGTAGACTGGTGAAAACGAGTATAAATAAATAATTCTAACTAAAAATGGTTTAGAATGGTGAAAACGAGTTATAGATGGGTGATTCTAATCGAAATATGATTTAGAATGGGCGTAAATTGGTGAAACCGAGTATAGGTGCATAATTTTAAACGAAATAAGGTATAAAGGTTGCCTAGATCAGTGAAAACGAGTATATAGATACGATTCTAACTAAAATAAGGTATAAAATACTCGTAATACTAGTGAAAACCGAGTATATATGATTGATTCTAACCGAAATATGGTATAGAATGAGAATACAATGATGAAAATGAGTATAGATGGGTGATTTTAACCGAAATATGGTATAAACCGTGCTTAGAATGGTAAAAAAACGAGTATAGATGGGTGATTCTAACGAAACATGGTATAAAACAGGCTTAGAATGGTAAAAAGGAGCATAGATGGGGTGACTCTAATCTAATTATGGTCTAGAGTGGGCGTAGATGGTAACCGAACATAGATACGTGGCTCTAACCGAAATAAGTAAAAAAAGTGGCATAGATTTGTGGAAACGAGTATAGAAATGTGATTTTAACCGAAATAAGATTTCAAATACACGTAAACTAGTGAAAACGAGCACGAACGGGTGATTCTAACCAAAATAAGGTATAAAACGGCCGTAGACCAGTAAAAACGAGCATAAGTGAGTTATTCTAACCGAAATATGGTTTAGAATGAGCGTAGAATGGTGAAAACGAGATCAGATGGATAATCTCTAACCGAAATATATTATAAAACAGGCACGGAAGGGTAAAAACGAGTATAGATGTGTGATTCTAACAGAAATATGGGCATAAAACAGGCTTAGAATGGTAAAAACGAGTATAGATAGGTGATTCTAATTAAAATGTACTTTAGAATGGACGTAGATCGGTGGAACCGAGTATAAATGTGTAAAGCTAATAAAAAATAACTTATAAAAGTGGCATAGATTAATGAAACGAGTATACAGATGCGATTCTAATCGAAAAGAGATTCCAAATGCTCGTAGGCTGGTGAAAGCAAGTATGAATGATTGATTCTGACCCAAAATAATGAAAACGAGTATATATGGATGATTCTAAACTAAATATGGTATAAAACAACCATAGACTAGTGAAAACGAGTATAAATGAGTTATTCTAACCGAAACACGGTGTAGAATTGGCATACAATAATGCAAACGAGTTTAGAAGGGTGATTCTAACAGAAATATGGTTTAGAATGAGCATACAATGATGAAAACGAGTATAGAAGAGGGTGAATGAAAACCGAAATATGGCATAAAATAGGCCTGGATGATGAAATTGAGTATAGATGGGTGATTCTAATCCCAACATGGTTTATAATGGATGTAGATTGGTGAAACCGAGCATAGATGGCTAATTCTAACCGGAATATGTTGTAAAAGCGGCCTAGACTAGCGAAAACGAGTATATAAGTATGGTTCTAACCGAAATAAGTTATCAAATGCTCGTAGACTGGTGAAAACGAGTATAAATAAATAATTCTAACTGAAAATGGTTTAGATGGTGAAAACGAGTATAGATGGGTGATTCTAATCGAAATATGATTTAGAATGGGCGTAAATTGGTGAAAACCGAGTATAGGTGCATAATTTTTAAACGAAAATAAGGTATAAAGGTTGCCTAGATCAGTGAAAACGAGTATATAGATACGATTCTAACTAAAATAAGATATAAAATGCTCGTATACTAGTAAAAAATAGGTATATATGATTGATTCTAACCGAAATATGGTGTAGAATAAGAATACAATGATGAAAATGAGTATAGATGGGTGATTCTAACCGAAATATGGTATAAACCGTGCTTAGAATGGTAAAAAACGAGTATAGATGGGTGATTCTAATGAAACATGGTATAAAACAGGCTTAGAATGGTGAAAAAGAGTATAGATGGGTGACTCTAATCTAATTATGGTCTAGAGTGGGCATAGATGGTAACCGAACATAGATACGTGCTCTAACCGAAATAAGTAAAAAAAGTGGCATAGATTTGTGAAAACGAGTATAGAAATATGATTATAACCGAAATAAGATTTCAAATACACGTAAACTAGTGAAAACGAGCATGACGGGTGATTCTAACCGAAATAAGATATAAAACGGCCGTAGACCGGTGAAAACGAGCATAAGTGAGTTATTCTAACTGAAATATGGTTTAGAATGAGCGTAGAATGGTAAAAACGAGGTCAGATGGGTAATTCTAACCGAAATATATTATACAACCGGCACGGAAGGGTAAAAACGAGTATAGATGTGTGATTCTAACAGAAATATGGGCATAAAACAGCTTAGAATGGTAAAAACGAGTATAGATAGGTGATTCTAATTAAAATGTGCTTTAGAATGGACGTAGATCGATGGAACCGAGTATAAATGCGTAAAGCTAACAAAAAAACGTATAAAAGTGGCATAGATTAGTGAAAGAGTATACAGATGCGATTTTAATCGAAAAGAGATTGCAAATGCTCGTAGGCTGGTGAAAGCAAGTATGAATGATTGATTCTGACCCAAAATAATAAAAACGAGTATAGATAGGTAATTCTAACCTAAATATGGTATAAAACGACCGTAGACTAGTGAAAACGAGTATAAATGAGTTATTCTAACCGAACACGGTATAGAATTGGCATACAATGATGCAGACGAGTTTAGATGGGTGATTCTAACTGAAATATGGTTTAGAATGAGCATACAATGATGAAAACGAGTATAGAAGGGTGATAAAAACCGAAATATGGCATAAAACTGGCCTGGATGATGAAATTGACTACAGATGGGTGATTCTAATCCCAACAAGGTTTATAATGGATGTAGATTGGTGAAACCGAGCATAGATGGCTAATTCTAACCGGAATATGTTGTAAAAGTGGCCTAGACTAGCGAAAACGAGTATATAAAGTATGGTTCTAACCGAAATAAGTTATCAAATGCTCGTAGACTGGTGAAAACGAGTATAAATAAATAATTCTAACTGAAAATGGTTTAGAATGGTGAAAACGAGTATAGATGGGTGATTCTAATCGAAATATGATTTAGAATGGGCGTAAATTGGTGAAACCGAGTATAGGTGCATAATTTTAAATGAAATAAGGTATAAATATTGCCTAGATCAGTGAAAACGAGTATATAGATACCATTCTAACTAAAATAAAGTGTAAAATGCTCGTATACTAGTAAAAATGGGTATATATGATTGATTCTAACCGAAATATGGTGTAGAATGAGAATACAATGATGAAATGAGTATAGATGGGTGATTTTAACCGAAATATGGTATAAACTAGTGCTTAGAATGGTAAAAAAACGAGTATAGATGGGTGATTCTAACGAAATATGGTATAAAACAGGCTTAGAATGGTGAAAAAGAGCATAGATGGATGACTCTAATCTAATTATGGTCTAAAGTGGCGTAGATGGGTGACTCTAATCTAATTATGGTCTAGAGTGGGCGTAGATGGTAACCGAACATAGATACGTGGCTCTAACCGAAATAAATAAAAAAAGTGCATAGATTTGTGGAAACGAGTATAGAAATGTGATTCTAACCGAAATAAGATTTTAAATACACGTAAACTAGTGAAAACGCAGCACGAACGGGTATTTCTAACCGAAATAAGGTATAAAACGGCCGTAGACTAGTGAAAACGAGCATAAGTGAGTTATTCTAACCAAAATATAGTTTAGAATGAGCGTAGAATGGTGAAAACGAGGGTCAGATGGGTAATTCTAACCGAAATATATTATAAACAGGCACGGAAGGGTAAAAACGAGTATAGATGTGTGATTCTAACAGAAATATGGGCATAAAATAGGCTTAGAATGGTAAAAAATGAGTATAGATAGGTGATTCTAATTAATATGTGCTTTAGAATGGACGTAGATCGGTGGAACCGAGTATAAATGCGTAAAGCTAACAAAAATAACGTATAAAAGTGGCATAGATTAGTGAAACGAGTATACAGAATGCGATTCTAATCGAAAAGAGATTGCAAATGCTCGTAGGCTGGTGAAAACAAGTATGAATGATTGATTCTGACCCAAAATGATGAAAACGAGTACAGATGGGAGATTCTAACCTAATATGGTATAAAAACGGCCGTAGACTAGTGAAAACGAGTATAAATGAGTTATCCTAACCGAAACACGGTATAAAATTGGTATACAATGATGCAGACGAGTTTAGATGGGTCATTCTAACTGAAATATGGTTTAGAATGAGCATATAATGATAAAAATGAGTATAGAAGGATGATAAAAACCGAAATATGGTATAAAACAGGCTTGGATGATGAAATTTAGTACTGATGGGTGATTCTAATCCCAACAAGGTTTATAATGGATGTAGATTGGTAAAACCGAGCATAGATGGCTATTCTAACAGAATATGTTGTAAAAACGGCCTAGACTAGCGAAACCGAGTATATAAGTATGGTTCTAACCGAAATAAGTTATCAAATGCTCGTAGACTGGTGAAAACGAGTATAAATAAATAATTCTAACTGAAAATGGTTTAGAATGGTGAAACGAGTATAGATGGGTGATTCTAATCGAAATATGATTTAGAATGGACGTAAATTGGTGAAACCGAGTATAGGTGCATAATTTTAAACGAAATAAGGTATAAAGGTTGCCTAGATCAGTGAAAACGAGTATATAAATATGATTCTAACTAAAATAAGGTATAAAATGCTCGTATACTAGTAAAAACGAGTATATATGATTGATTCTAAACGAAATATGGTGTAGAATGAGAATACAATAATGAAAATGAGTATAGATGGATGATTCTAACCGAAATATGGTATAAAACCGTGCTTAGAATAGTAAAAAAACGAGTATAGATGGGTGATTCTAACGAAACATGGGATTAAAACAGGCTAGAATGGTGAAAAAGAGCATAGATGGGTGACTCTAATCTAATTATGGTCTAGAGTGGATGTAGATGGTAACCGAACATAGATACGTGGCTCTAACCGAAATAAGTAAAAAAAAGTGGCATAGATTTGTCGAAATGAGTATAGAAATGTGATTCTAACCGAAATAAGATTTTGAATACACATAAACTAGTGGAAAACGAGCACGAACGGGGTGATTCTAACCGAAATAAGGTATAAAACGGCCGTAGACCAGTGAAAACGAGCATAAGTGAGTTATTCTAACCGAAATATGGTTTAGAATAAGCGTAGAATGGTGAAAACAAGGTCAGATGGGTAATTCTAACCGAAATATATTATAAAACAAGCACGGAAGGGTAAAAACGAGTATAGATGTGTGATTCTAACAGAAATATGGGCATAAAAAAGTCTTAGAATGGTAAAAACGAGTATAGATAGGTGATTCTAATTAAAATGTGCTTTAGAATAGACATAGATCGGTGGAACCGAGTATAAATACGTAAAGCTAACAAAAATAACGTATAAAAGTGGCATAGATTAGTGAAACCGAGTATACAGATGCGATTCTAATCGAAAAAAGATTACAAATGCTCGTAGACTGGTGAAAGCAAGTATGAATGATTGATTCTGACCCAAAATGATGAAAATGAGTATAGATGGGTGATTCTAAACCTAAATATGGTATAAAACGACCGTAGACTAGTGGAAACGAGTATAAATGAGTTATTCTAACCGAAATACAGTGTAGAATTGGCATACAATGATGCAGACAAGTTTAGATGGGTGATTCTAACTGAAATATGGTTTAGAATGAGCATACAATGATGAAAATGAGTATAGAATGGTGATGAAAACCGAAATATAGCATAAAACAAGCCCTGGATGATGAAATTGAGTACAGATGGGTGATTCTAATCCCAATAAGGTTTATAATGGATGTAGATTGGTGAAACCGAACATAGATGGCTAATTCTAACCGGAATATGTTGTAAAAGCGGCCTAGACTAGCGAAAATGAGTATATAAGTATCGGTTCCTAACCGAAATAAGTTATCAAATGCCCTTAGATTGGTGAAAACGAGTATAAATAAATAATTCTAACTGAAAATGGTTTAGAATGGTAAATGTCACGACCCGCACCCGGAAATTGGGCATGAGTCGTGGGTACGTCCAGCCTACGCCGCAGCATCGGCGGTAGAACGCTGTCTAGGTCACAAACATAGTATATCCTGTCAATAGTCTCAACTCCGTACGGAGGACAATGATAAATAAACACAATTCTATAATATACTCAATCACAACTATAAACATAATGACACGATGAGAATTGAAAAGAGTTCTATTAAAACCAACCCCAAGAAGTCCAACTCAAT